>JACGAQ010000665.1:0-103139 GCA_014119065.1 Orius insidiosus | reverse complement strand
TGAATTAATTTTGTTTTAGGATACATGTGAAAAAGACTCATTGCTAGACCAAGAAGTATCCCAAAAAAGTGGGGCACCATTTGTTAAGCCAACTTCTTCAAAGAGAAAAGTTAGTATGAGCCCAAGAGACCCCAAAGAAGAACAAGCATTTAAAGTTATGCAGCTTGCAGTTGACAACTTTCTAACAATAGTAAGGATGAAGGGACATTTTTGGCGAAATGGTAGCAAACCAAATCAAAAATTTGCCCCTCGCAATAGAGCGATTGCTCAACATGATATAAGCAATTATTATTTAAAATGGAAATAGCTGAAACGACCAATCAACCGCTACTACTTCGCCTTGCGCTTCTGAGCATTCAAATCACGAGCCCTCACACTCTGCTGCAAATACTGCTAGTCAAGGATCATGTTATCAAGAATTGGGAACATTTTAAATTTTAATTTACAAAATATAAACTAAATTTTTTTTTTATTCACGAAGTTCCTATTTGCATTACTATAGTGACAAAGTTCCAAATGTGTACAAAACGTATATACATATAATAAGTAAATAATTTTTTTCATAAAAACTTCAGTTCAATTTTTTTCTCAATATTTTATAGTTTGTATATTTTTTGAAATAAAAACTTTTTTTTCCTTTATTTCGTTTCTGATCTAATCAATTAGTATTTTGAAAAAAAAAATCTAAAAATACATCTTAGTTTTAAATAACTTTTAACCATTGAAATTATACATACAATATACTACCTTTGCATAATCCTTCAGAGCTTCGCAGATGGCGTCCAGAACTTCGGGTAGCATGGTCGAAATGCACTGCTTGGAAACCTTGAAAAGATATGATAACGATGATAATGAATCCCCGGTAGCCAGGAACCTCAGAGTAATTGCCAACCTCAATTCTGGAGGAACGGATTCGCGAAACGAAGTTTCTTTTTTTTTAATTGTCGGTTCAACCAAGGCCAACAATTCAAAAAAACTTCCTCCGACATCCTTGTAAAGTTTCTGAATAAGCCATATCAATGGACAGTTCTTTTAGCAGTTGATCATTTTTTCTAGACCTGAAGTATTGTTTTACCCAAATGGCTCGCCGGCTTTTCTTTTTTTTGGTTTTTCGCGAAATTACGACATATGCGGATGCAATTGCTGCAAGTATGCAAGCGTCGGAATTGTTCATGATGCAAGTCAGAGTTGAATGGTGTGGAAACAAATTGAATGCCTCTTATGGCAAGAGGAAAGGCACGTAGTGAGGCATGTTGGATTGAAAGAGGAAAGGCAAGTTGAAAGTGAAAAGGGAAAGGGAAAGCGCACAAGTGTGGACATAGCTAAAGAAGCTTTTCTTGCGAGTGAAAAAAATTAACTTGGCCATCGATCGATTATTTGACATTTTCTGAAAACTAATTTTGGAGTTACTAAAATCTGTTATTTTCAAACGATAATTTGTTCGAAAATTAGCTTAGGGTGTATGAAGGATTACCTCGTTTATAATAAAGTGGTGTGCGAAGTGGGGGTTTTCCAGTGACCCGTGGTGAGTGCCGGGCTCTAGGATATTCCGGGATAGAATAATTAAACGGGCTTCATAAGCTTGCCCAAACATCTGTAAGTCCGTTCGACCCATTTGTAAAACGCCATCCTATTCACGGGTCCCTCTTGTCCGCATTTCGCCACAAAACAACCGAAGCTGTTAATCTCAGTTACGCATCACGGCCGTTACACTTCCGAAAATAAATAACCCTACAAACCGATATTTGTAGTTTAAACTTTCTGATTCTTAATTTACCTAGAAGGTCTTTTTGGCTGGTAAAACTGAAATGAGGTAGTAGAAAAAAAATTATTTAAACATTTTGTTTATTATTTCACAAGTAAAAGCTGCTGGGTAAGAAAGTACAATTCATGCAGTAAAAAGCTTTTGCCCTTGTTCCATAATCATCTGTGCTTTCTGAGTCGTGTCTCTTTGTACCAACAACACAATTAGATGTGACCAAGTGTTCTAACTTTACTTCTAAACGAGTTTCTCTTTTTTTTCTTTTTGTAATAAAATTTTGTTTTTTATTTTTCAGACTGAACTCTGCAGTTTCGGTAAGTTTTTCAACTTAGATATTTAAGAAAATGGTTTCCGAAGCCCCAATCGCAAGTTGGTTTCTTTTTTTGTTAAGAAACCATTTTATTCGCGTACTCTATTTTTTTTGGGAAACGAGGCTCAGAAACCCTAATTTTACACTAATTTGGCACGTTTCCTTCATCCTTCGCCCTTTTTCATACGATTTTAAAAATTTCCCAACGTTTTCGGTTCAGAAACCCCAACTTAACTTCAATTTTCCTCGTTCTAATCATTTTTTGGCCAAGAAAAGCCCTTTTTTACGCATTTTTAAAGAGTTTTTCTCAGTTTTTCGCCCTGAAAACACCCCCGTTACCTGTTAATTAGGACTTTTTCTCTATTTTAAATTTTAAAAACCGCTTTTCCTCTGAGGGCCTCCTCCTGTTATCATCCCACTCCTATGCAATGTTTCCAGTTTCTCAATTAACCCCGATTTCCAAGGAAATATGGCGATAGCCTACGGATGCTACTTCTAATTGTCTGACTTTTTCAAGAGAATCTTATAAGAGATAGAATACTTCACTATTAAAAAAAACTTTTCAGTAATACCTACTTATTAAAACTTTTCTGTCAATTTTTTTTCTCCTCTTTATTCCCTCTTGAAGTCGATAAAAAATTTTTATTGGCAGATTCCTTTTAGAATTAAAATTGTCAGCGAAATTAAAGGAATAATGGGAGGGAATAAAAGAACATGATTGAATTGTGGAGGGGAAGTTAAATTGGGGAAAAGCGCTGATTAGTATGCGACTGTCCGAACCCGATCTAATTAGAACCTTCAGGTCTTAAAACGTTATCGAACTCACGAAATTTCCATTTTCTGCCTAAGTACGTTAAAACTCAATATTCTTTTTTGTGTGTTAAAAATTATTTAGAAGGAAAAGTAAGAGTTAGGAATCTGAAAAAACACAACAAGAAAAAAAACCCGAGGGGGGAAAAATTGTTGCGATAGCGTTGGAAAAAAGTGCCTTCGTCTAACTAAATCGTTAGATCGCGTGGAAAACAAACACGGACGGGGTAATGGTCCGGCCAACCTCACGAATTACCACCCATAGGAATTATGCGATTGAATTAGGTTCTACCCTTTCAGAACGACTCCGTTTAATCTTACCTACCTTTGACTTAACCTTAATATTTTAAATCTGAATCTCTTTTAAAAATCTATACGTAAGGATTTTTTAACAGCAATAAAAACGATTGTTTAACAATCACATCAGAGTTTAAAATGCAAATTTCGTGTGCCTTTACAAAATTTCGGAATGCATACGAGTCATGAATAATGATAAATGGAAATCAGGTCGAGGGAAATCTCTCTTCGCTGAAGAGTGAGGTGGGAAAGACGGGGGTTCGTAGATAGTTTACTCTTTCCCAGAGATAATCCATAAAGCCTTTCCTACAATATTTACATACTCATCCAAAGTAATGATTAACTAACTACGATGTACTGAATGTACGTTTTTTAAAGGCTACTTCATGTTTTTACCTAATTATCCGATGTACTTGTCGAGAAATGGATTTTTTTTGGTTTGGTAAAAGAGAGAACACGATAGTGTCGTCAAACGGCGCTTCCGAGGGAGAGAGTAAGCGAGCTGCCGGAGGAGTGGCGGCCCCCGTACGCGGTTGGACTGTCTCTACAATCAATTCTCACCACAAATTCATTTCGATGGATTTGGATTATTTAAATCCGTTCAAAACGCATATTTCCCTCCAGAAGCTCTGATGTTGAATTTGATCATATTAACTTCTTAACATTTATAATCTTATTGGAATTTGAAATGGATTTTATGCCTTTTCCTGTACTTGATTTCCTGGTTTAACAATGGAAATATGAGGCGCTCCGGTACGAAGGGCGAACTCGTCATCGGACAAATATTTTTAACTTCCTTGAAGAAGTTATTGTGATACCCTCGACGTCGGGTTTTTGGGGAAGGGTCTTCCAGTTTTTTTCATTTTCAGATTCTAGACCTCTTGGTGAATACACCCATATAATTTTATGTTCAGTTCGCCATTTTTTCCCCTTTAAATACGTAAAAACCGAAACTTTAAAATGCGAATATCTCGAAACTACGTTTTGTCGAGTTCGCCCTTCGTACCCGGAGCGCCTCATATCGTCTGTTGTTAATTTTACTGTGTGCTATGGTAGTTTACAACCATTAATACGAATCCAATATTTGATTAAGATTTAGTCAGCCGTGGATATCTTTTAACAACCAATAATAGAAGAGTCTGTAAGTCCTTACAGAACATTCAACGGAACAAAGTTTTAAATTATGCCTCAATTCTCTGAATATTGAAGGTGTATTTTTAAAAGTTATAAAAATTTCGAATGTTAAAGTAAAAGAAAAAATATGGTAATTAAAACAGACAGGAGAAGCTCAGGTGCGCGGGGATTTAATTAACACTGTGTATACCGAAAATTAACTTTACTGTTAGTAGTTAAGTAGGGCGGGATCTCTTGTTTCTCCAACGTGCAAAAAGCGTTAGTCCAAGTTTTGAATCCAAAGCGGAAATGACTTTTCCGGACTTGCTCGTCGGCGAGTCGATGTTCCGTACCGCAGAAGTCCCAGGCGGTCTCAACGGACTCGAAACTCCTTTATAATTAAAACGAGGGACTAGGAGTATGAGAAAGGCTCATCCGCTGACCATATCGATTCCCTTGGAGTATCACTCACACTAGTTTTCAACCCACCCTCTCACTCCCTGAACCTTCCATTAACATGAGGAATTATACATGAGACAACCTCCATTCCCTAAAAAAGTAGAAATATTTATTAAAATTTTTATCGAGTCGTTGGAGAGGAGCACATTATTCCCAGAGTTTCTGGGAAATTTACCCTTCCCGTACACGACTCACAAAACGGGACAGGTCGTCTCTTAGAGGCATTATAAAACAGTTCAGGAGTCGTTCCGACTCAGTTAGTTCAAATGTTCTCACCAGAGCAAACTCATGAATCCAAAACGTGGTTTTTCTGATTAACTATAACAGCACATAGAAATTACCTATCCCCAAACGTTCTCGCCAATTTTCATTAGCGTGGTATAGTTTCCTTGATAGCTTTCTAATTTTTACATCCAAAATCCTTCTAAAAAGTACGGAATCAGTTTCCTTCTACGATTTTAGCCAAACTGTTGAGAAAATAGTTCATTTCGAACCCGAAACTAAACGAGATACAAAATAACCTTCGTAACATATAACCTTGCGTTTACTCGGAGTCGGGAAGTGAGTCGTTCATGTATACGACTCTGCTGAGTTGGATCGTATAACGATTCCGAGGCTCGAGTCGTACGACCTTGGGTGAGTCCGATACGGGAAGGGCAAATTACGATTCCCTGAAACTCTCTAGTGTCATAAGCGCATCGCCATTGAAAATGAGAGTTAATATAGGAGCCACGCGTGGCGCTGTTGTCTGACCCCCTTTCCAAACAAACAATTTTTACAAACATTGCGTCCAAAAATAAAAAATCGAAGATTCACTTAAAAAGAGAGGAGAGAGTCCCACTTTTTTCTACCGCACAGTTTCATTGCCACTTAAGTTTCCCCTCTTAGTAGACAATAAATTAGGTTGGTTAAAGATTGGCTCACATTAGCCTTAGTGGTACGTGTTTTTCTACCCCTTACCGAACGAGTGGTGCTTGACCCAAACCTTCTTCCACTGAAAAAACCCAACCTATTCGAAAGGTCGTATGATTTTTTAACGTGCCATATCACTTGTGGAATGAGTTGGGGAGCTGACTAACGAGATACCGTGTTCTGCCTATCCAAGCACTTGTAAAATCCCTTTTAAAAACCCCTTTTATTTTAACATTTGAGGAATGTCTTTTAAATTTGCCAATAAGGTTAAAATTACGTTTTAAAAGCTAGCACTGAAAGATCTAACAGAAGAATTTAATGATAATTTATTCTAATGGACTAAATAAGGATTTAATTACTGCGGACTTTCTGTTCAAACTGTCGCGAGATTTAATTAAATTGAATTTTAAGACTTTCTCTTTATGAAAAAAAAACCGAGTTGAATGTTTATGAAAAAGATTTGTGCTTTTTCTTCGATGTTTTAAGTAGAAAAAATCCTCTTTTTGAAATGAAAAAGAGGGTGAAGCCGACAATGGAAGGGAAATGATTGATTCATCCTGAGCACCTTTTGGAAGAGAACAAATTTAAGCACCATTAAACAGAATCTTTTCTTCTCCGCTTTGGCAACGTCTTCACGTTTTCTCATTGTGTATTTCATTGTCGGTAAAGTTAAGATTTTGAAAGGTCGCTACTCTCAGACGGATTCCGGACCTCTTCGTTTTTATAACGAATTCATGTGGTCCTTGAACTTTCTGCCGAACTCATTACTTAACGGAGTTGGGAGATTTAATTTCATTACACTCCTTCCACCTCCCTCCACCCAATCTCTTATTTTCCGTTTTAGCTCGTTAAAAGCATTTTATAAATAAACTATGGGAAGATCGGTATTAAAAAAATTACTCTAATTTAAAAAAAATTCTGTTGGGATAAGGAAAATGAGGAACTTTAGTTATTTGGAAACGCGCGAGAGGAAAGCCAAAAGAGATTAAAAAAAACTTGAGCGGAGGATTTTAATATTTTGATCTAAAAACTGATAAATAACTGGTCAAGGATGCTTCCTCGGCTTTTCGGCCTTCACGATGGAGGAAGGACGAACGGCGATGGGTACGATTTTCGGGTTGGAAAACCTAAGGTCTTTTTTCGGCCAGCTCAAAGGCGCATCGCTTTTCCGAATCTGAAGACCCTTTTCCAGAGAGCAGAGGATGTCACAATAACTTTGAGAAAGTTAAAAAATGAATTCATTAGTTAAAATTTAAAACGAAAACTCTGTCTCGAACAATACTGAACTTTGTCCCGGCTCAACAACAGTTTGGGATTAGTTAAGTGTTGTTGTTAGCGGCCTACCCCCTTTCATCCTCCCCTCGAAACCATGACTTCCTATCTGAAACTCTAAATACAAGTCAAATTAGGGATGGTGACGTGTCCGGTGGTGCATTATTAAACCAAGGCTGACCGCAGCCTCGGGATTAGCCGGAGGACTGATTGTCAAAGTCTTCTCGACTAGAAACTTGTGGAAACTCTCCGATAAATAAAATCAATGCAGAAAAAAAGTACTGGTTTGAAGAGCTTCCAACGAAAAATTCCTTAAAGATAAGTAACAATATAGGAGGGGTAAGTATAACGAAGGGAGGGAAAGTATAAAGGAGGGGAAGGTTAAGGATGGGGGAAGAAAAATTTTCCGTTTTTTTTTTTTTTTTTAATTTTCTGAGATTTTTTTTCGACAAATTTTTAGGTTTTTTTTTTGCAAAATTTTCTAAATTTTTTCCAAGAATTTTCCGGTTTTTAAGTTCTTTTTTTCCAACATTTTCAAGTGACATGGTAGAAATAATGGGCTTTGGCATAGGGATGTGCCTCTCGTAATGGGTAGAAGTATGAAATTTCTCCCTACCTACTAAAAAAATAATAAATAAAAAGTGACAATTTTTTTGCATCAAAAATTCTTAAAAAATATAAGGCGTAATGGTGAAAATTTGGTGGAAATCGGATTAACGGTTCGGCCTCAGCGAATTTTTAAAATTTCAAACCGACATATCTCCGCCATTTTTCGAAATTCAAAAATCGCCTTCATTCCATTCTTCTTCACTTGCTAAAAAAATTTGTGTGAAAATTTTATGAAAATCGGATGAAAACTGTGGCCGTAAAGTTTTCCGGAAAAAAATGCTACGGCCGGCCGGAACCATAGACAAAATTGAGATCGGAATAGATCCATATTCGAATTTATCCTACGGGGTCTGGAAGACCTTCCCCAATAACCCGACGTAGAGGGTATCACATAACTTCTTTAAGGAAGTTAAAAAATAAAAAAACGAATATTTAAACAAGTATTTCACCTCTTTACTCGTTTTAACACTTTTTAATTAAATAAAACAAATAAAAAGGGCTTAAAAATGAGGAAAAAGAAAAAAAAAATACAGAGCAAGAAACTGTGTTTACTCGGAGCTCAAAAGACTTTTCCTTTTTTGATCTTCGCGTGGTTTCCAGAAAATTAATTTTGTCAACGTTTGTAATTTCTCTTTCTCAAACTTAATTGAAATTTTTTTTATTTGGACTAAGGAGACTGTCCAAAGAAAGGGAGTCGTCGGGAGGCTCTGAGTTTCGATTAAATGTTTAACTTTCTTAGGTAAAACTATGGTTTCAAATGAACCCTTCATTAGACGAAAATGTGAGAAGAGTACACCGAGAAAGTTAGGATAGCAATTAGCTTAAAACGTTAAATCGTCTCCTCCCCCTTCTTTTCGAAACGCACTCCGGTAATTGTGCCTCGGAGTGTATGCTTTTGGAAAACATTTCATCTCCCGCTCGAAATATGGCCGAACACCTTCCATCTCACGATTGATAATTTAAAAAAACTTGAAATAATTAAACAATTTTATATAAATTTCTCTTTCTATTATAGTGGAAATTTCTTTGTCTTTGGCACTCAAAGTAGGGGATTTGCGCTTGGCGGTTAGCGGTTGAAAACGGCGTGAAAATCTGGATTAATTCCCTTTGTGCTTTCTAAACGAACGCGCGCACACACATACACACCGAGGGCTTCAACTCGAGTTTGAAACAAACAGTTCTGTAACTCAATTTTAATGGCCTCGTACCCCCCGGTACCTTCCACGCCTCAGGCGGCCGTCCCTCTTACCCTTATTATTTCGCAATTAGCTTTGAATAAATTCATGAGGCATTTTTACCCACTTTATACCCTGGGCGAAAAAAAAAGGATGGGAGTAATTACGAGAATATGAATAAGTTCAAGAGGCTATCTGGGCTTTTAAATTATAATTTTCTTCCCTACCTTTCGTGTATCGATTTTCCTAAACGACACTACCATCAATCACCAGATATTTAAAACTATTTTTTACCAGATTTCCTCCTCAGTTTTTTAGCCGGAAAACATTTTTCTGTTGCATTCTTAGGTGTTTTCTTATCCAATAAGGAGTTTCCATAAAATTTTTATCAAACAATCAACCAATAATAGAGGAAGAAATGACTGTGATAACGGGTATCTCACGACGCGTTTCGGCTTAAAAAGCCTCGTCAGGTGAGCTATTCCCTCTATCACAATCATTTCTATTTTCACTGTGAACTTTAAGGAGACGGTTTGTTTCCGGCTTCCCGCTGTTTCCACTAAAACTCTCGGAGATAGGTTCACAGTGAAAAGATAAAAAAATGACCCTGCGGTAGCAGGGACTAAAAGGTAGATTTCTTTTCATGATTAAAATTAATATGTATAAACACAAAATATATAATTATGTTATAAAAATGATGATATAAGAAAAATTGCGCCACTGAGCCCATAGAAAACATCTGATAATTTTATTAATAAAATATTTAATAATTTCCCGGTATAAATTCAAATTTTTTTTAAAGTTTAGCTAGTTCAATATTTTGCGCCTGGCTCGTCCAAACCTGCTTTAATTAATTTTTTACACGCCCTCGCAGAGGTCTTAAAGTTTTTTTTTGCAAAAGGACTAGGATTTCAATAGAAAATGCCAATTTTGTCTTTAAGCCCTAAGTAAAGTAGGTGAATCGCTGGTCCGATTTCAGCCATTAATGAACTCGTCCGAGCTATTGAGATAAAAGCTCTAAGTACCGGATATCGTCACCCTCACATTAAAATTGCTCCAGTTATCGTGCTAATATATATATATATATATATATAAACTTTTCAACTGAGGATGGTTTTGGGGTCCAGGAGGTATGAACGAAAAACGTATAGAAAATTTTGTGCGACTAGGTATTACAATAGGTAGATTTTGAAGAAAAGAAATCTACCTAAATGATTGTGATAGAGGGAACAGCTCACCTGACGAGGCTTTTTAAGCCGAAATGCGTAGTGAGATACCCGTTATCACAGTCATTTCTTCCTCTATTAATGGTTAATTGTTAGAAAATCAACCCTTTAAATAAGACGCGATAAAAATTAAAAAATAAAATTTTTACTGGAATATTTGACATTTCCCTAAGCTATCTGGTCGAAAATTTTTTGGGAATTTTCTTAGGTTTCTTTTTGAGGCCAGGTCCTGCCCGGTAGGGGAACGTGGGGTAAGATCGGGTAGGGAAACTGAAAAGCTTCAATTCGAAAAGAGTACTTCTCGGTATTACCATTCCTCCCGGTCTTACCCCACCTTTCTCCTGTTTTTATCAAATTTTGGAAGTTTCTCTCATTTTTCTTCATTTTTGGTCAGAAAAATCAATTTTTAAACCTTTTCTCTAAAAATAGTCTACCCCTCTTGCAATAATATTTACACACGTGCTGTGACGGCTACTGCAGTGATTTGAATATCTTCGAAATATTCCTAAAAGCGAAAAAGAAGGGGAGAAAAAATCTACCTGAAAGAGCAATAATAATCGCCGTTGATCCGATTTTTTTTCCGCCCACGAGCTTTGTTTATGCGGGTTTTCTTCGGGGCGGAATCGCTTAGGAGAAATAGGAAAAACACGGGTCTGGAAAGCAAATTTATCGAATCCTCCCCATCTCAACCCACCGTTTTGATTGGAACGGGTCGGGGGGCGATTTGGTTGGAAGCCACAGGTAGCATTCGGGCTTGATATATCACCGGACTTCGGGTCAACCCAGAACAAAACAATCGGACCCCAATAACCATCGATTTTGGTTAAAAACCTTTTTTTAAAATAACTTTAGAAAAGTTTTCACAGGATGGGAATGTTTTTTTCTTTTAGTAATGAATAAAATAATTAATTATTTAATCTACTGCAGAGGTAAATTAAGGTCCCCATGGTCATTAGGGAAAGAAGGTGTCGGTGGGGCATAGCGGTGGTTTGTAGCCCCCTGGAAACAGTCAAGGTATAAAAGGGACAAAGTACGTTTGTGGTTTATATTCTCGCCTTTCGACCCCTCAACTCCTACTACGACTTTTCAATGAATTATAAATGGACGAAAGTTTTCTTCGTAACTTTGAAGACCTTTTACGCCCAGAAAAAAAAATTCGAAGTTTTTAGGAATCTCTATTTGAGCGTCTTAATAATAACGGGAGGGAAAAACCAATCACTCCTTTTTTTTCCCAATTCTTTGTCCGGCGATTTGAAACTTTTACATTTTAATTGTTAAAGCCTAGGTGATTTATCGCGGTTCCACCTGCTTTCCCGATTAAGAAAAGACATTCTCCTATTTTAACTTTAAAAGTTTTTTTTAAACTTTTTCAAAAATATTTTTATATGGTCTTAGATGCGGAAGAGGTGAGCTTTGGCAATTGATCTCTAATTTTCCTCTACAGGGTCAAGGAGGCCTCCCAAAAGCCGTCTTCGGAGGGTATCGCAATAATTTTCTTTTTTGAAAAAGTTGAGATAACAATACGAAATAGAATATGGATTTTTTTTTTTTAGGATGATTTTTCTTTTATAATTAAAACACGGATGCGACAAAACAATAAAACAAATTTAATAAAAACAAGATATTTCTGAAAACTGTTCCGCCTCTCGGTTATTAAAATTTTAAATTAATTCGCAAACAAAGCCGTGATTGTAATGACGAAAGTATAATCAAAGCTATCTTTTGAATGGTTGAATGTATTTACTCTGACTGATTGAAACCACCCCCCTCCGATTCTCCCACACCCCAATCAAAGCAAATTCTACACTTCTTTTTTTTAACGGGGCACCATTTTATCAGAGTAAAAAAAAACCCTAAAATTAAGAACGTTTCAAGAATGAAATTGATTGAAAAACTCTGAAAAATGAATTAGGAAGCCAAGGAATTTGTCGGAAAGGTTTTGAGTAACGGGATCTACCGCCCTTTTCGGCGAAAAAAACCAAGAAATACTCTTTAAAATCCGATAAAAAGCCTCTATTTTGGTCGAAAGATCGAAGTAAAAGATCAGAAAATTTTTAAGAACGAGGAGGAAAAATTTTTTCACCAACAGATCAGTTAAAATTATTTAAATTTTTGATATATTTTTTAAAAAAGTACTAAGGTGAGTAATTTGAATGTGGTCGAAGGTGTTAGTAGGGGTTGAAAACCGGGTGTTAAACATGATATTCCTCTTAAAGCGCTTTTAGAGCCGCTTCTCGACACGCCAACTCGAGTTATCTTTACAGCCGACTTTTTTTTATTCTTAAAACCGAATTTAACTTTGAAGCTAAAGTTCGCTTTAAGAAGAGTTTTCACGAGAGCATCATTACCACGTTTTTAACCAAGTTGTGAGTAAACCTATATTCTGATGTCTACATATTCAAACTTTCCCTCCCTTACTACTGTTTTATTCGTTTTATCTCCAACCATTCAGGAATTATGATTTTAAATTCCTAAAAGTGAAGTTATTGTGACATTCTCAAAGGGTTTTCGGGTGTTTTCTGTGCTGCCGGACGAATTCCCGTCACAAATTTCGTTTTTTCCTTCTCAGCTCCGTAACCAATTTACTTCAAATTTGGTGCAAATCTTTTAAGATATGACATGAGTAAATGCTGAAAATTTTAAGTCGATAGGTCAACAGGGAGCCGAAATATAAGACCCTCAAAACCAGGTTTTTTTCCTTGTTCTTCTTGTTTTCTGGATTCGGCAAGACAATCTGAGAGGTATCAAAAGTTCCTGACTAATTTTAAAAAGCCAGGTGTAAGGGAAGATTTAGGTAAATGTTTTTCTCAAGCAGGTTGTTTTTAAACTTTCCTTTGACAATAATTTTTTTCCTCTCGTTGAGTCTCATGAATGGATGACTTTCAATAGCATTCAAACAAAGGGTTATAGAGTTTATGAGGCGACAAAATCTATGGATTTTTTTTTAAATAAAAACTTGTTGGTAGAAAAAGTGACCGCTAATTGAAAATGCGCTTTCTTGTCATGACTGACCCGGATTCTTGATTAAACTCGAAGGGGCTTTTCCGTTCTCGTTAATTGTCCTTTTCGTCCTGGAAATTAGACAAGAGTAAATAAATACGGCGAGGCCGCGAGGTTTTCCCCCTTCTGATTGCTTTCAGACATTTGAAATTGCATTTGGTGGTTTTAAGACCCAGGAAAAAGTTTTTTTTTTTTCACCCCGAAACAGTGGGTTGGGAATTATTTATTAGGTTTTTTTTCACATTTTCTCGGGGGATTCGAACTCTTATTATTCAATAATTGATTGCATAAATAAATATTTTATAACAAGAAAACTTTTAAATATACCTAAAACACTTGGTTCTTTGCTTTAGAACGAAAGGTGAGTTGAGACTGTGGTCAACATTTTGGATTAAAGGGATCGTTGAGTTTTATCCCTGAGGATTTGAGGGAACTGTTAGGGGAAGGACCCTTCAACTCCTTTTGTTTTTAGCTTTCGACTTATTTTCTCATAGAAAATATTCGCCTTCTTTGTAAATCGGCTAAAAACTCCATTTTTAAATAAATAGTTAATGTGTTGGTTATTTATTATTTATTTTTGTATAAATATGTCGGGAAAGCAAGGGAAAGGATGTAGATGCAAGCCGGAAAACTATGAAATCTCGCCGTCTTCCGACGTTTGGCCGGGAATAAAACACTTCTTCACTTTATTCAGTCTTTTATTCAGAACGAGAACCACATTTAAAATAAACACCAATTACTTAGTTTTAGAGAAAAGAGAACAGGAACTTCCTCTCTGCTGGCACTTCAAATTCCAGCCCTCTTTCGCCACTCACGCACCTTCACCTGACTACCCTCAGTCACCGGTCTCTATCCGAAGAGTGCCCTCACCCCCTCACACATAAGGACGGCTGTAACCTTCAACACTTCACCTTCGCCTTCACCTTCTTCACTTCTACAGCGAAAAGAGCAAGTCTACGCACAGCGAGAGGATGCACCTTAAGAAGACACTTACAGTGTTACCCTCTTTTCCTTAACCAAAAAAATATTCCAATCCCCGACAAATAATAGTTAACGAGGGAGAAAGAATGAAATAAACAGTTTTGGCGTAATACGCCTCGTCAGGTGGAGTATTTTCTCTCCTCTATTTACTTGACCCTTAATTTGAGGAAATAATCCACTTGACGAGTGGAAACTGGTTGTGGAATATCCGTTTTTTCATTCTCTTTCCGTCGTTAACCATTATTATAAATTTAAAATAAATTTTTAATGAATAAAAAAATTATCTTCGAAAAAGAGTTATTAAAGGAAATATTACAAGTATGCGACGGGCGTTTGTCAGTAGAATGTTCGTCGGGTGGGGTCGGGTTTCAAGAGGAGGATTCTCCGGAGTTTTGTGGCGAGTCTTTACGTTTTCTAATTTTTTTTCCTCTCCATCGGTCTAAAAATGAATTTGTTCCCCTCCCCTCAAATTCTCGATATTAATTACTTCTTGTTAATAACGTGGAATGGAATTGGCTCCTTTCTCGATCAGATAAGTCGAGAATGATTCGTAATTCGGCCTGCGGTTTCGATATTGGAAGTCATTGTATGGATATCAGAGTTTCCACTTGAGTTGATCTTTACTGTCAATAGCCACCTTAGAGGCGTGGATTAATCTATTGTCTAGTTAGAGAGGAATTTTTTAAAAAAGATTTTTTTTTTTCACGAGTTTCGTATTTTCCTTTTAATTCAATTGTGAACAAGTGGAGCCTGGGTATCTCTTGACAAGGAGTGTCGCTTGGTTGGAGGAACATGTTAAAGTATTCAGGCGTAGCCAGTTGTAAACAAATCTGTCATCCTAAACAGATCCTATTTGATAAAATTTGTGGTAAAAAACATTTTCTCAGAATTGAAATGACGCTATTAAGGCTCCTCCATAATCTTAGGTCTGTCCGATGGTAATTAGGCCCGGAGACAATGGGACCCTAAGGCGCGTCTTTGGAAGGACAAAGCCAAGGGGACAAAGCAATGTCCAGTATAATATATAAACCTCTCCTAAAGGTGGCCATCCATGAATTATTTACTCATACTAAAACCCGCTTATCTTTACCCTTTACGGCCCAATAAGTTTTTTTTTCAACGTTTTAAAAACTCGTGTTTCGTCTCTCTTCGCCTATCATACCACACTTTCAACTCAATTTCATTTTGCTTAGCGAGAAAAAAAAAAAAAATTATATCAAAACGTGTGAATTTTCTCGAAATACTTATGTTGACATTTGAACCCAGTTGACCTAGATTCCTATAAATGATTTTTCTGTCGTCGCAATTTCGCCTTCGTGGAATGATTTTCCGTATTCCGAATCACTCAATTTAACAATTTCCATACTTTAATAATACAAAAATTCTTAAAAAATGCCTTTTCGGAATTTTAAAACCACCTTTTTGGGCATTTTTTCCTGTCGACTTAAAATTATTAACTTCCTTAAAGAAGTTATTGTGATACCCTCCATGTCGGGTTTTTGGGGATTGATCTTTACCGATCTCAACTTTGTCTGTGGTTCCGTCCGGCCGTAGCATTTTTTCCGGAACATTTTACGGCCACAGTTTCCTCCCGATTTTCACAAATTTTCACACCATTCCTGAATAGTTGAACAAGAAATTATCGTCTGCGATTTTGGACTTTGAAATTTTAAAAACTGCGCCGATTTTCACCAAATTTTCACCAAATACTCCTTATATTTTTTAAAAATTTTTGGTGTAAAAAAATTATCAATTTTCCACATTAATTTTCATTTTAGTAGGGAGAAATTTCATACGTCCACCCGTACAGAGGGACCTATCTTGCGCGAAAATCCCATTATTTCTACCTTGATTCTTCGATTCGAAAAAAAAAAAACGCGGAAAAAAAAAAAAAAAATTTTTTCGGAAAAAAAAACTTATAAAATTTTTTGAAAAAACTTCTTTTTACTTCCCCCTCCGATACTTCCCCTCCTTTATACTTCCCCCTCTGTTATACTTTCCTTCTTTATACTACTTCCTCTGTTATACTATCCCTCCTTATACTTCCCCTCCGTTACACTTCCCTCCTTGTATTTCATCCTCCGTTATACTCCCCCCTCCCTTTTACTTCCCCCTCCGTTGTACTTCCCTTCTTTATACTTCCCCTCATATATTTTTCTTCTCTTAAGAAAGTTTTCGTTGGAAGCTCTTCAAACCAGCACTTTAAATTTTTGGAGTAAGCAGAGTAGGTAGGGCGTAATCTTAGATATTTACGATTACGATAATAATTATAATCATATTTATGATTACGATATGATTGTTAGTTCGTCTTTTGGCCACACCGCCTTTTTGAAATTCGATTAAGGATCAAATATCAGGCGTTTAGGTTATACATCACACGCAATACTGTCATGTTATACAGCAAAGAGCGCCTTCAATAATTAGCTTAGTTATTTCTTATTTGTTTAAAACATTGTTTAAAATGATTGTTTATATAAATGTGTATCCTATAATAAATGGGAAAACGTTGTATTTCGTTCTTGACATGATAAATGGTTTCAACAGATCGGATGGGTCCAATATCAAGTATTCAGGGAGAAACCCGGGCTCTCGTGACTACAAAATAACACAATATTTTTTTCTCTTCCCCACTCCCTTTTTATTGAAAGATAATTAATTTTTGAACAGAAAACGTCGGTGGCTCCGAAAGGGGGAAGGGCCTCTTGATAAATTGAATCGTTTCGATGTTGGCTGGAAAGGTAATTGCGGTGGACGCACGCCAACTTCCAAGAATTTATAAAAATACAATATAAACGATTGATTTTTAACCATAAATCACAATTTAAACGTCCATTAATGAGAATCTTGAAACGTCGTTAAAGGTAATAAATTGAACATTGATTTATGATTTCCTAGGTTCAGCAAGAAAAGTGTTTTTATCGTCGACATGTCATTAATTGTCTTTTGACGTTTTCTTACGAGAAAGAGCTTTTTGACCTTTTTTGTTTTGAGAATACAGATAGGTTGTGTTCGATAAGGGCGAGGGTCGGTCATGTGTCTGTTGGGACCCTTGTCAGAAAATCCCCTTTTCCACACGACCATCACTTCACACAACAAACCAAAACACGTTTAAACCTTTTTTCAAAATCCCTTTGATCATACTTCCGATTAAATTTTTTATTAAAATTTTTTTTTCTCTTCCTCCGTGGGGTTTCGAAAATAACGCGAGTTATATTGGAGCAAGGTGACTTCCAGGGCCGTTTCGACTCGAGATAAAAGCGCTAAATCAAAAGTTAGAGGGGCCGTAAAAGCTGGTAATGTTCCCTCCGCGCTTCTCCCTTTACCAGCCCTCCTTCCGTACTTGAAAAACGCAGGAATGGAATAATGAAGACATTTTTAGTATCAAAGGGAAGGATGATATAAAGTGAAACATAATTACCTACATAAAAAAGTTGACCTTTTTTATGATATTCCAACAATATAACTTGATTTTTTTTCGTAATGAAAAATAAATAAAGATTTATTAAAAAAACATTAATGACCCTATAATAAACGGGAAAAATAATTGAGAAAGTCGGGATTAAGGGTCCGTTATACCGCTCGAATTTTGCTAGAAAACGGTTCTTTTAAATTATTTTTTTCTCTTTAGTTTTCATGCAAACTAGGAGAAACGATGGGAGCAATACGAAGCTAAAAATCGTAATTTTATCAAGTTTTTGTATTTGCTCCCAATTTACAAAAAATTGACTGTGGTTAGAAATAAACTTTTTCAGCTTTCAGCTTTATTAAACACACATAAATTTAAATACAAACTCGTTTTTCGAATTATTTAATTTAAATCATAAAAAATATGATAAAAAACCCAAGTTTTTTGTTGAAATTATAACAAAACTTTAAAGAAAAACGCAGCCGTATGAAGTGTATAACGGACCTAGTTACCTGAGGGCTTGTCTCAAAATCTGGCCCCTCCTCTCTCGCGAACAGCCCGGTCTTCGACTCACGGCACACCTGGTGTCCATTTTTTTCTGAGTAACTTGGGAAGGTTTTAAAATTAAAATATAATTAAAAAAGAGTTTATTTTATTCATTTCCAGGTAATAATACTAAAATGGGATCCTGTGCGCCATAAAATCTCCAGGGGAGCACTTTAAAAAAAATTACCTTCGAAACGTCTGGGTGGGAACTCCGGTTTTAATTTACCAGCGTTGAAATTAGTCTAACCTTTAAAAGAAAAAGGGTTGGGGAAAAAAAACAAAAACAAAAACTTGGTTCTTAACTAGTCTGAGTTATGAAATGAAGACAGATGAGCCGGGTTTCGCCCCTTGGGAAGAATTAGCATTAGCAACCTGATTAACCAGTCCCGGCCATTCATCAACACCGCGATGGGACTCCCTTAACCGTCAATGGACGTCATTAATAAAACAGTGAGATCAATTATAGAAAATAACTTCCTCCGATATTTCATTCCGAGCTACAAAAAGTTCAAAATTGAGGGGAGTCTTTAACATCCGATAACCCTCGCAATTTTAAAATTTAAAATATTCTCAATTTTAAGCTAAACAAGCAACTTTTTTTCTTTTGAAGTTTTAAGTTTTTTCGAAGTTAGGTAAATACGCCATTGAGAGGAACACAAGCTCTATCAAAGGTAAACGGGGATATCAAGTGTCTCTTAAGCCTCGTTATTATTCAAGAACTTGAGCACATTTTCCATAAATCGTCTTTATAAGCGATAAAGTATTTTTTTCTTAAAAATTTTGGGTATCTATTTAATAATAAATATAGCGTGAAAGCTGTTTTAGTGCCATTTATTAAAACGTAGGGCGTTTCATAAAAGTCCTTTCATATATCACATCTGCCCATTGGCCCGGAATGGTAGGTTTATATACGACGTATGACATCCCACCCGTTTTATAATCGCTGTACCTCCCGATTCACAAGCTTACTTTATTCAACATTTAGGTGATTTCGGACTTTATTTCAGTCTTTTTATTAAATAATAAATTTATTTTTCCGAGAAAATTCGGGTGAGAAAATAGAAAAATCTTTGTGGTGAAAATAAGAGGGCCATCGTTTCTCGTACGAAATAGGGCGAGTGGAGTGCTAATCCAGTGCAGTTGACAAGAGGACGGAATTACTTCAGCCACCCTATAAACGCAGGTTATAAAGCACCCTCTCCTTTTCCCTTTGTTTCCTTTAATTAAATGCTTTATTTACTTACTTTTATTTTTTTAACTCCTTTTTTTCAGCTAAAAGTTAAAATAATTTAAGTTTTTGTTAAACATTCTAAATTATCATTATGAGACAAGTTGTCTGAAAGGGCTTCCCTTTGTATCGGTTGAAATCCTATTTTATTTGTAAGTATGAAAGACAAGCGGATTTATACGATGTTCAAAGGAAAAAGATAAAGGAGGACGAATTGAAATGTCTGAGATCACTCCTCCCCTTCTTTTATAGATAACAAGCTTCGAAGTGCATTCATATGTGATAAATAAATGTTTGGTTACGTTCGTTAGGTTTAAAATCGGATCAGCGGTTCTGGTACTTTGCTTTAGGCCTAATCTCATAACGAGAGGTTGATTTTCTACATCTGTTTTCACATTTATCTGCGCAGTTTTATTGAAAAATGATGAGTGCTTAGGGAAAGAAGTTTTTTTCTTCAAAAAGAAGGTTTGTTTTGTATTGTTATTTTTTCTTTTTCTCGAATCGAAGCTTCGTGTGTTTTTAGGTGGGCCATTAGTTAGGGCGTCGTGTCGGCTTAGCCCAGGATATGTCCCACCTCAGATTAAACCTGTTTACTATGAAATATTACTTCACCCCCTTTTTTTCTGCACCTCTTTCCACCTATTTTCCCTCCTCATGAATGCTATCTCACATTCCTTCCGGCAGAAAATGCTTTCTGCTTTTCACCTGAGACAATAATCGTATTAGTACAAAAACAAAATATTTTCCAGGTGTGGATTTTCATAAAAGTTGTGTGTAAGGCTTCACGAACAATGCGGGGCTTCGAAAAAGCACTTAGCGATGTCGGTTTTGTATTTAGAACCTCCGAGTCGATTTTTTCAAGTCTTTTTTTTCACGTGGTTTTAACAAATAACAGCCCGCAGAGGCTATTTAGCTCTCAAAATCTGTTCACTCCGCCCACTTTCAAAACCATCAACAACGTAGGGCCATTCGACTCACCCCGCCCGTACCGCATGACCCTTCACGCCGCAAACCCCTACAGCCCACTAAAGCGACATCGCATTATTCCCCATCTCCACGAACCTGATTTTCCACCCTACTGGAAACACAACCAGACTGCTTACATTGAATGTAATCATAATCCCATTCCGCCGGATTTTTCGGATTATGACGAATACTTCTGACCCAGAAATTGGTTTCACGGCTAAATAATCACGTTTTCTCCTTTTTTCCCTGCTAATAAAAACATTAAAACAGATCGATGACATTTAATTTGTATTTAAATCAAAAGGGAGAGATTAAGAAGTTGGTCCTATTGCGATTCTATTACTTAACTTTCTTACTAACTTCGGGATTGGAAGAGTAGGGAATGTTTCCAAGTCTCATTTCCTCCCTTCGCTAAAACAAAGCCAACTACAAACTTTTCTATTGGCCAGTTAAATTCAGAGCTATAAAAATGAAAAGCTTTCTATCATTTTAAGCAACCTATACATTTAATTTACTTTCAAGCAAACGACCTTACTGATCCAGAAGATTTCTCATCACAAAAAATTTGATTTTGCTGGTTTTCTCGTTATTTATTAACTGTTTCATGTTGCATGTAATAGGGAGGTTGAACATTGTGTTAAGATGAAGGAAATGTTGGGACAATTACCCATGAAGTAAGTTTAAACAATAGCTCCGGTGGAAGCGAGAGGTTTCTCGCTTTACAATAAACATCCCTTTCGCTATTGATAACCAACAGCCCACTCAAAACTGTTCTATTTATTCAAAATACAGATTTTCACGCGGTATACTTAAAAGGCTTTTTTTAAATTAAGATTATTATCTCCACTTAGCTCTTGGGGCTTATTATCTACAGTAGCATGGGAGAATGATAGAGATCGTTTGAAAGTTATCCTGACAAACTTTGTCGTCATTAGAACTTTTAAGACCCCGCTATTCATAAAGGTGTTACGCACGTCTGATAACGTTTGATGACTTGGCGTGATGTTTTGTACTAATTCTAACGTTAAGGGACAAAATTTTTAAAAACTTTTTAAGCTTTTACATTATTAAGGGAACTAAGTATTAAATTAATTAATTTTTTCATGATTTATGGGTTTGATAACCTTTTTTGGTGCAATGATAACGGGTGTTCACGTTTCGGCATAAAAAGCCTCCTCTGGTGAGCTATTCCCTCTATTGAAATCATTTCTAACTTTTTACTGCGACTATATCCCTATAGAGTTCCATGGGAAAAGTCAGAAAACTTCTGATTTATCTCGCAGTTGCCACGGTTCCCCAAGAGATGGAGCCACTCTCGCACCTTAGGTTATCGAGCTATGGATCTTTTGAGGAACTAGGGCAACTGTGAGGTTGAAGTGAGGACCTATGATTGGACGGTCCCCTGGTTCTCGAGGGTTACAATATGTCTCACGGTTAAAAAAAATCTTTTTATTCCTCTCTCTACACGCAAAGTAGAGGCCTTGAGGCCTTTTCGCTTTTCAAAAGAGCGAAGAATTGTCAAAACTTAGTTATTTGTTTAACGCTTGAGTGGTTCTTAAATTTAAGTTTTTCTCCTTTGGAAAATATAGTTGTCATTAAGTGAAGGGAGGGTGGAGAGGTCGTTTGCGATTCTCGGTGTGTGTGAAGGGCTGTTGTTCCGGTCTGGTGATTGCAAAGGAGCCTTTGCTGTTGACACAACCGTTGGACCCCGGGGGGAGGGTGACCTGCAAAAGGTGAAAAGGAAAATCGAGGCCTGTGTTCATGTGCCATAAGCGACCTGTAGGGAGGAGGAGGGTATGATGATGCGGGGGTAAAAGGAACGAGAGTGTGTGATGAAGAAACATGAAAGGAGAGAAGTCGAGAGAACGTAGAGATGTCGGAAGGGCAAAGAGAGGAGGTTGGGGGAGGCTTTCGGGTTTTCGGAGCGCGCCCCCTTTACGCACCGGTTCCTTAACTAATTCACCTGCTGTCATAATCAGCCTCTTTGTATGTGACTAAATATCACCTTTCCATGACAAGTAGAAATTGCAATTAAACAAGAATTTCTCAAGCTTGCGGCTGTCGTTTGAACAGATCGCTTATTTCCTTTTACCTCCTCCTGAATCTTCCTCTTTGCTTAATCCGAACAAAACAATTTAATGTTAATTTAATTATCAAAAACTCGATTATTCTCAAAAATCGAAAAGTGCGTTTGCAGCTAAAATGGGAGCCTTGTCCACCCGCGCTCTAAATAATGCAGCCGCGCAGAAGGCCTTCTCTTCCCCCCCAGGTAACCCCTTTTCCGGCTGTATTTACTTTAAAATATTTGTGTTTGGTTTCGTCTCTTCCCATTTGATGATTCGTTAAATATGCAAATGCATGAAGGCACTCTCCGCGCCACCTCATTCTACCGACCATGTCCAATGTTAGATATTTGAACATTTATATGAAAACAATGTGATACAAATGTAAAAATGCGGCGTTTGTTTGCTACCCGGTATTAGTCAGGCATTTTTTTTCCTTTCTGTATACACGGTTTTTATTGTCTATATTATAGGCGTATCCTCTGTTAAAAAAACGTATAAAAATTCAGAGCCTTTGTAATTTATTTAAAAATATCGACCTAAAACAAAACGAAAAAAAAAAAAAAACAACGAAAAAGCCCATTGAAAAAGTCCACCTATACTCGAACTTTTATAAGTAGCTGGAATTAAAAGGGGATTTTTTTTTCTAGTATTAAAATGCGCAAATCGATCGTCACAAGCGAACACCGAAATTTCGATGGAAACTTTTTACTGTGATCACATCCCTATAGAGATTTCATGTTAAGGGACAGAAAAGTCTAATTCAACCTCAGTAGCCGTGGTTCCCCAAGAGATAGAGCCACTCACGCCTCCCTACTCCCTTTTTCCTAATTGACGGGCGTTTTCCTATATTTTTTGGCCAATAGCTAACAGCGCATTCTCCCCCCTCGTTTTTGTAGCAATCCTTTTACCAAATTGGAGGCGTTTTCCTTGATTTTAATATTTGAACAGATCTCTAGGATGACGTTTTCTATATCAGGAAATATGATATGTACTGAATAATTCTAATTAGGGATTTAAATAATGAATAAGCATAAGCTTTGATAGATGAATTCACAAGATCTATATTTGTCGGAGCTTCCCAAACCCCAAATAACTGGCTCCTTTCCCAATGTAATCTCCCAATTACCGACGGATAAATGCCACACAAACTTCGAAAAAACAAAACCCAAAATAAACTATTCAATAAAATCCAAGAAAAATAAGAAGAATGAAAAAGTCTAGAACGGTTTTTTTCCCTATTAATATTGTATGAGACGCCATGTGTGAGCAGGACAATGGGGAATTATTCCGGCACTAGTTTTAAAAGAGAGGGAGGTTTTTTTTCGGTCGAGTAGATTGGGCTAGTGGCAGTGGTGTAGTGGCAAAATTTTCAGTGTGGGAACGCTAAATACTGACTTACAATCCAATTCTGAGGGGTACCCCCTCCCCTCACATAAAGAGTGGGGGGTCCGGTTCGGGGGGTCTGTAGGCTATGGAATGGATGATAAAATTTTCACAGGGAAGAAGAAAAATATAAGATATATTAAAATATAAGATTTTACTACCTACTTAAGGAGATATGAAGGTTTTAAGTTGGTTGCTTTGTACATTTTTCGTTGTGAACAACGGTTTTCGGTTTTTCCCTTCTATCTTGGAAACCGTCGCTCAAAACGAAAAAATGTCCTAAGTAAAAGTTGTAGCTATGGAAATTTACTACATAAAATATTTTATTGGTTTTTTCCGTCAGAGCAATACTTTAGGAGATATGGAAGTATTTAAGTTGGTTGCTTTGCAAATTTTTCGTCGTTAACTACGGTTTTCGGTTTTTCCCTTCTATCTCGGAAACCGTCGCTCAAAACGAAAAAACGTCCTAAGTAAAAGTCGTAGCTACGGAAATTTCCTACAAAAAAGACCTCATTGGTTTTTTTGTCAGAGCAATACTTAAGGAGATATGAGGGTTCTTAAGTGAGTTGCTTTGCAAATTTTTCGTTGTGAGCAACGGTTTTCGGTTTTTCCCTTCTATCTCGGAAACCGTCGCTCAAAACGAAAAAATGTTCTAAGTAAAAGTTGTAGGTACAAATATTTCCTACAAAAATTTCTTTATTCATTATTTGCGTAAGAGCAATATTTAAGGAGTTATGAGGTTAAAACTAATAATCCTACAGAGCCTGTCTGAAAACTTAAAACCTTCATATCTCCTAAAATATTGCTCTGACGGAAAAAACCAATAAGATATTTTATGTAGTAATTTTTGTAGCTACAACGTTTACTTAGGACATTTTTTCGTTTTGAGCGACGGTTTCCGAGATAGAAGGGAAAAACCGAAAACCGTTGTTAACAAAGAAAAATTTGCAAAGCAACTCACTTAAAAACCATCATACCTCCTCAATGAAACCAGTGTGGGAACGCCGTTCCCACGCGTTCCCGCTCCACTACACCCCTGGCTAGTGGAATATCGGCCGGAGGAAAAGTTGGATAATGGACCACTTGGATTTTTCATATACCTAGAGGCATGTAATATCCCACAAGTGTTTCTCCTCTACCTTGTCCAATATTTTTTTATTAGTTGAGTGTTTAGAGAATAATTTAAAGAAGAAAGTTTTCAGGAGCGATTAGAATGCACTTAGGAAAGCGTATTCTTCTTCTTCACATCCTTTTTTTTCTTTTCCTTTTCTCCCCTTTTGTGTAATACCGCCCAGACACGAACTGCTTTTATAAAAGAGGTCTGTCAAGACCTAAAAATTACGAGTCTTAACTTTAAAAAACAATTTTTCCCTCCCAACATTTATCAATATTTTTAAACTGAGATATTTTTAGCAGAATTTTTCCCATTAATGAGAAATTTTCTTAAAAATAATTTTATTTTTGGTTAATGAGAAAACAGTTTTAATTAACCGAAATTGAACATTCGATTATGAATATGTAAAGCCAAACAAGGTAAAATTTATTGTGTGTATAAATTCCTGAGTTCAGGATTTGAGTGGGGACTTTTAATTAGTTCCGGAAAATCAAAACCATTTGCTAACTACCGATATTGTTTAAATAATTTTCAAATGAAGGCTTTCAAATTTTTAAATAATTCTTTTTCCCGGAAATTTTTTTCCGCATCGACCTCTCATGGGAGAAACTTTTTTTTTTTTTAAATGAAAAGCCCTCTCAGGAAAAAGAACTTCCTAGTTCATCCCATCTCTTTTTTTTTGTTGCAAAAACGTAAAAAATATTCGTCTCTTTTTTTTAATTCACTGATTGCGGATTCTTAAAAAGGATTTAAATTTTATTTAAAAAAAATATTTTCCCACGTTGACAGTAAATGGAATATTTAAAATTGCTTTCCTTTTTCCTCATTTATAATTCTGCCGGCCTGGAGTCAATCAATTGCATATTTAATTGTTTTTATGCAATCAAAAGTTTTTCAATTTAAATTATATTTTGGTTTATTTCACCATATGTTTAAAAATGACCCTACGGAAGTGTTTTCCCCAAAATTAAATTCTAAAAGGTTTGATAATTAAATTTATATCAAATGTGCTGCAATTTTTGGCCGTTACTTAATGAAGCTGATATTTCAATTAAAAAAGGCATAAAAGAAGCTTTTCTTAAAAGCTGTGAATAGAAGTGTAATTTACAGTAGAAAGGGTTCTGAATCCGCTGACGGCTGTTGAAAGTACTCGGCTGAGCGCGCAGATCTCCGGGTAAATAGGCATCTTAAATATTGGTACAGCTTAGGGCCTATCGGATCCTTACGAAAGCAATAGTAAAAGAAAATAGCATGGCCTTTAATGAGAAAACAGCGACGGGGAGTTTATTTTTGTTAAAATTATTCAATAGTTCAATAAAACAAAAAAAAATTAAAAATTTTCTTTTATAAAAGTGAAGGCAGTAATTCTTGATTATGACTCGATATATCGACGGCCATTCATCACTTTTCCCCGAAAAATAATCCCATTTTTTCTCATTTCCTCGAAGGTAGACGGGTCAGTGAGAAAGAGACGTGTGGGAGCTTTAAACCGATGAGAAAGCCAAACGCACATAAAATAAAAGTAGATCATAAAAAAAGAGGGAGGAAAAAATAAGTCGGGGCTTTAACACGGGCGGGGGCATAAGTAGAACACAACACAGCTGTTCCCGGTGACAGCCTAATGCATAAAAAATAAGAAGGACAGCGGAGCTCCTTCAAATTTCACGTTTTTCTCCCGGTAGAATAGCTAACCTTTCCTTATTATACTCTTTTTTTAAAGTTTCATGCATAAGAAAATTACAAAGTTTTATTTTACTTAAGACAGTTTTGAAAAACCTATGGAATGATAGCAAAGCTTAAAGGCTTGAATTGAGAGACAGGCCCCTCTCCCCCGCGGGTACATTTCTTTTTGTTTCAGAGGACCTACTTGTATAAAATATTTTATGTGAACTTTTTTTTTCTTCGCATCCCAAAAGTTATTCGAATAATATGCTCTTTTTACCTCTTTCAGTTCTTCCACGGGAAACTCTTCGACGTTAAAAGTGTTGTTACAAAGTTGAGAAAACACCGATAGGGCTTTGTATAATAAGCGCCTTTTTTCTTCGAATTTTACAAGACTATCCAAGAAAAAAAAGGGGAGGAGTTAATAAGGATCCTATTTTGAAACTTGAAGGGGGTGGCGTAAATCGAACAGCCTTTATGAGCTCGAAGATTATTCTACGGTGTATACCTAGTCAGTTTACTTTTTTCATCTTTCGCGACGGGCGGTAAAAAATTAAATAACGCCGAAGGAAAATGTAAACATTGGTTTCTATAAGGTGCGTACTCTTTTGATAAAACCTTGAGAAAAGATAAAGAAAAAAGTAGGACGAAAAAAAAATATGGGAATCAATTATTGAAACTATTGAAACTGAGTGGCGTGTGGGGAAGGTTGGATTATGGTTGAGACGTGTCGTGGAAATCGTTTTAAACTGTGATTGGATAGAACAAGGTGTAGTTGTTGAAACGTGAGACGACTCAGGTGGTGATCGTGCGGAGGTCCGCCCATCACGTACCGAACATCCCCCTTCTCCTCGCTCATTAATGATTTGTCTGGCTAATGACCTAAAGAGTTACTTCTACTTCAGACTTCAACTAACGTTCTACTCTTCACACTCGACCAAATACGATTACTCAAAAGGAAACGCAGTTAACTGCATTGAACTCTTGAAATCGTTTTTGGAGAAAGATAAAATTACAGTTTTTCCCCCCGCAGTTTGTGTATACCTTCAGACATAACGATAGAAGTGCAAACTTGAGCAAGGCGGCATAGAAAAATAAGAACCACACAAGCACTGAGTTCCCCGGTTTTATCAGACCACAGCTATTTCTCAATTGAGGCGCTCCGAGTACGAAGGGCGAACTCGACAAAACGTAGTTTCGAGATATTCGCATTTTAAAGTTTTCTGTTAAGGGCGAACTCGACAGAAAAGTCACTCTCTGGAATTTTCGTGGCGAGATTTTAGATTTTATAGAATCATAGAGGAAAGGGTTTTTTAAAAATTTTCGAATATTTTTTACGATTATTAATTCACAAAATGTATAATATATTTTTATTTCGTGGCGGTGAGCTGTTCCAAGAGGAGTGGGGCTCCCGGAAAAGGAGTGGGGGTAGTGGACTAGGATACGAGTTCGCCCTTCGTACCCGCTCGGTTAGAGCTTTGCCGCATATCGGTTTTAACGTATTTTAAAGGGGAAAAAGGGCAAACTCAATATAAAAATTACATGGGTGTATTTTTCAAAAGGTCTAGAATCTGAAAATGAAAAAAAAAAAAAAATTTGTCCGATTTCGAGTTCGCCCTTCGTACCCGGAGCGCCTCAATTGGACTGAAACCGAGAAGGCATCGACCTATTGCCTACAGGTCAGGTAGTTCTTTTTATGCTTCTCGGTGTTAATGGAGATGACAACTGATAGCTTGTAATCAGTAGGGTTATCACAGCTTAAGATAGGTTACAGGCAAATCCTGGTTATACTCATCGGTAGTGCCATGACAAACGCTTTCCGTTTGCAGAAAAGAGCTAACGCCGGTGGACCCAATACGAATTATTGACCCAGCGTGACAGCCTCAACACCCATACAAAAAATCTACCTAAAAAGTGCCCACCTGAAGTTTTGCTTCAAAAACATAAAATTTATTGTTTATTTTTAGTCACGTAGTGGAGTTTTCGAGTGAAAAGTTAAAAGTAAAGCGATTCTCAAATAAAGATTGATCGTACTTATGAGCATGACGGACGAGGACGATATCGGATCGAATTTCTCCATTCTTTTAATGCTGTAAATAACGCATTGCGTGTTCGCAAATGAAACTATCGAATATAAAATTATCCCGTCGTATATCGCTATTTCTAAAAAGATGGCTTTTAGCATCGTACCGTAATGGGGGCAGTTTAAAACGCTCATGAGCGTCGATATTGACACGATCGCATAAAAGAGACCGGTCGGACGTTTTATTTTTTCGTGGAGATTCGCCGGAGCGACGAACGCCGAAACGGTCGACAAGGTGAGGCAGTACGACGTGTAGACAAATGAACGTACGGAGACTTTGTGCGTAAAGAAAGCCAAAGAGGGAGCCAATATAACCGAATGAAAAATCAAAATAGGTATCTTTTTTTCCGTCTCTCTCACATTTTTAATCATACACTGAGCGATTATCAACCCCAAAGACGTTAAAACGACCAAAATAACTGGCATAGAAGACAGCTCATCTCTGAACAAGCCCGAAATTACCGTAGACATCATCAAAATAACGTATGAACTCATCAAACAAAAATAGTTCGCCATCAAATCCTGCTTTTGAGCATCCGTCCATTGATCGAGTTGAAAAAGCACTCCGTGGCTCTCGGAAGTCGTCCAAAAAAACGTCAAGAAGCTCATAGCGGACAGAAATAAAAAGAGAAAACCTTGTCCGAAGTACGAAAATAGGGAAAAAAGAGACTTTACTACCGGCATGATTTTGAAATTTTTGTTTAAATTTGTATAAATAATTGGGTAGTTCTAAAGGGGTCATATGTTTCAAATGAAGAGTGAGATCTATTGGTTTCGAATATCCGTTCAATTGTATCGTGGTGAGGTAAGAGGATATTTAGTTGTTTCCTAAATTGCCTTGAATTTTCACCTTTTTTAGTTGACGCAAGTTTTTCCGATTGAAAAACAACTCCATTATGGGTGTTTTTATTGTTTTTCTGGCGAAAATTGGTCGTTTTTCTCGGTCTTTTTGCCGAAAAATAGTCGTTTTTCTATGTTTTTTTTCCGAGCGTTGAGAATGGGTGTTTTTCTCGGTCTTTCTGCCGGAAATAGGCGTTTTCCTAGATCTTTTGTCGAGCACTGAAAAGTGGGCGTTTTTCTCGGTCTTTTTGCCGAAAAATAGTCGTTTTTCTAGGTCTTTCTGCCGGAAATAGGCGTTTTCCTAGATCTTTCTGTCGAGCACTGAGAAGTGGGCGTTTTTCTCGGTGTTTTTGCCGAAAAATGGTCGTTTTTCTAGGTCTTTCTGCCGGAAATAGGCGTTTTTCTAGATCTTTCTTTCGAGCACTGAGAAGTGGGCGTTTTTTTCGGTCTTTCTGCCAAGAAATCCGGTTTTCTTCGGTAGGAAATATAAATTGAGAAAGAAAAAAATATATAAAAAGAGTTAAGAAAATGTCAAAAAAAAAAAAAGGAGAAATCTCAGGGGAACGATTTTTATTATTTCGGCCTTCATTATGGCTGGTTGTTCTTATATTTCAGCACCCTCTTCCCCTCCTTTTTAACAGTTCCGGGAGCAGTTAGGCTTTATTGTAAAATAAAATCCAATCCCTGGAGCGACATCGAAACCTTCTTCACCAGGAGTAAAGGCCAAAAAAAAAGGAGGAACGCCGGGTGAAATTCCCCGCCCGAGGGGTACTGCCAGTGACGTTCCCTCACTTTTTATACCGCGAGTTTATGTTAGTCAATAGTGCTTACTCTTCTAAAATTTTTTTTTCCCGCTGACGTCTTTTCGTGCAATTAAGAAGACAAAATGTCAATTTTACAAGTGGTTAAGAAACTCTTGTAAAATGAGGGTTATAGATTTGTCGAGAGGATTAAAGAAGCGGTTTAGAAGATAATTAATCATCTTCTTGGGCTAATGGCTTCATCACCCTTACCCGCATCTCCTCGATTCTCATTCATTAATTACCGGGCTAAATTGATCGGTCGGCTTTAATACAGGTCGGCAAACCTTTCGAAAACCTCAAACGATGCTTCGCTTGCTGAAACCAAAATCCATCCAGAATCAAAAGCCCCCGCCGGGAAATTAAGTCAGTTTAACTCCCCGAATGACGTTTCTATTAACGGCTACGTAGAGTTGGGATTTCAATCTGCTAAAACATATCTTACGATTCCGACAACTTAATTAACGAATCATCAATTTTGAATTGCTTGCTTTTCATCAGACTTATCTGGCGTTTTTTAGAAAGTTGGTAAATTTTTAAAAAAAGGGAGGATTTGAAAGGCTACAAACAAAAGGCAGGACATCCGTACAGAACTTTGGTTTCTAGAGAGAAAAAAGGGGAAACCTCGGGTGGCGAAAAAGGGATCAAAAGTGCCATTCTGTAAACTTTCGTCAGGACCTTCACTGAACAAACCCGGAGTAAAAACAGACCGCTAAATAATTATCCGGATCAATTTTACTCCTCGGACTTATTTCCATTGTAGGCAAAAGATGAATTTCAACTCCCAAGGCTTTATCCTTTATCCTCTCCGAGGGAAAATTGACAAAGAAAATTGATACAGTTTGATACGGTGGGCGACGTTGGGAGGAAAATTGCTTACTGATCCGTACTCCACCCCGCTATTTTTTTTCCTCTCACCCTCAAAATCTTACAAATCCAAAAAAAAATTCTCAATATTTTACGACCTTCATATCTTCTCTAAATCCACACCTAAACCAATAATATGCAAATGTAACTAATATCTCGGTCGATCTTGGATGGTTATAGACGCATAAACAACTATCATGGATCGTACCGTGAATCAGAGCATGTAAACAACCGATGCATTTACTACTCAACGGGTACTTAGATACATTATGTATCTTCCTATATATTTAGAAGCTATGAGGGAGAGAGTATGAAAATAACAGATATTCCACGACCGGTTTCGGCGCATTACGCCTCATCAGGTGGACTCTCTACTATTTTAGTAGAAGATAGAATACTGTGGGGAGTTAGACAGAATTTGGTATGTCGTCGCGTTAATTCTAACACCGGACAAGTCATTTTTGTCAGTTTTGAGTTAGCCATTGTTTCTGATGGTAAATTTTGTGTGGATTGAATTCCGTTGGCAGTTTAATCCTAAATCAACAGAAAACGCGTAGTTCACGATTTAGCCAACAGTAATGCATTTTCAAAATGAGAAATAATCCGTATTTGGGTCTCCTCAAAACCTTGGAAAAATGACTTGTCCGGTGTTAGAATTAACGCGACGATGTACTAACCCTCGTGTAAATTAGAACCTAAAAAACTCAAAATTTTTTCTAAATACTAATTTTTATTTTTATTTTTTCAGGTTGATTTTCAAAGCAAATGTAGGTAAGTACACAAGCATTTGAACAGTGGACATTTTAATTTGGCTATTCAGCCAAGGGGTTCTGGTACTTTGCTTTGGGCTCCAACTGCAATATCCACAATATTTTTTAAGCTGACCTTTCTAACGCAATTTAACTTCGATATTGTTGATGCGCAGTTTGCAAAGAGTTGATTTTGGACAGCTGGATGCAATAGATTTGTTTGAATTTGACCGGGAAAATCAGGTGATTTTTTATTTTTAAGAAAACAAATCTACCTTTTAGACCGTGCTGCCATAGGCCATTATTTTCATTCACTCGTAGAAAGGTAAAAATGGTAAAGGAAACAAAACGTTTCCTGATTTCGACCACGTCCTTTGATAAATCTCCGCTTTTCACGTCCATCCTAAGAGCTCCAAGGGGGGAAATATAAAAGGAGAGCGCAAGAGTTGGAGAGCTTCTAAATCCTCAATATCTTAGACCGCTCCGGGTGGTAGCCTATTTTCTTTATTGTCCTGGAAAGAGTTTGAGAATGGACGTATTATACGGATGTTCTCCCGGTAGAGAAATAAAAAGGGGCAATATATCATTTTAGTGTCATTTTAGTGTGAAGGAACGGAGGCTTATTTCATCCGAGCCGTTTTTCTCACCCATCTTCCGGCGAGAAAAAAAAAGTGAAGACAAATTTTTTAATTAAAGAGAAAAGCAAAAAGATTATTTAGCATAAAACTGAGTAGGGCATAATCATTGCGATTAAAATCATAATCTTATTTTATTTACGATTTTTTTTGAGGATATCACATTTTTTTGAACGATTTTTAGGAAAATTGTCAATAATTTTTCTATAATTTTTTTTTTATTTCATATTTATTTACTTTTGTTAAAATCATTATTTTTTACAATTTTTGTTAAATCATTATTTTTTTACAATTTTTGTTACAAATCATTATTTTTTTTACAATTTTTGTTCAAAATCATTATTTTTTTTACAATTTTTGTTAAAAATCATTATTTTTTTTTACAATTTTTGTTCAAAATTACTATTTTTTTTACAATTTTTGTTCAAAATTACTATTTTTTTACAATTTTTGTTAAAAATCATTATTTTTTTTACAATTTTTGTTAAAAATCATGATTTTTTTTACAATTTTTGTTAAAAATCGTTATTTTTTTTACTATTTTTGTTAAAAATCATTATTTTTTTTTTACAATTTTTGTTAAAAATCATTATTTTTTTTACAATTTTTGTTCAAAATTACTATTTTTTTTACAATTTTTGTTAAAAATCATAATTTTTTTTACAATTTTTGTTAGAAAATCGTGGCGTTAGTTTTAACACCGGATAAGTCATTTTTTATCAATTTTGAGTTAGGCATAGTTTCTGATGGTAAATTTTGTGGATAATCGAATTCCGTTGGTAGTTTAAGCCTATTAACAACAGAAAACGCGTAATTCACGATTACGTAATTGATTCCAATGAGAAATTAATCAGTATTTTGGCTCTCGTGAAAACTAGGAAAAATGACTTAGAGCGTTAGAACTAACGCGACGAAATGTCAATTTTTTCACGATTTTTTGAGAAAATTGCAAATTTCTTTTTTCCGTTTTTTTTGCTAAAATGCTCTCAAAAAATTTTTGAACTAAATTTTACAAAAAATTTTAAGTTTAGCAAAAACCGAAAAAAATCGCAATGGGAAGATTTTGAAGAAAAGAAATCTATCTAAAATATTAAGATTAAAAATCTTTAAAAAATTCCTAATCTTAATTATAATAAATAGTATGATTACTTAATAATATGCCCTACTCTGGCGTAAAACCAATAACTTTTTTTTCTTTGGTCGAAATCGCAATTTGAGGTACGGACAAAAGTAGACAACTTTTTTCATTAAAGACCTTTTGTCTTAGATGTCTTTTCGGACTTGGAAAAGGTTAATATCGAATCCGTCTGGTCTCTTGTCAATATAAAAAGATACTTTCGATACACACAGTTAAATTAGCATTTAAATGGTTTTTTAAGCGGAAAACAAATTTAAAGTTGGCTCCCTTGGCCGGAAAAAGGGAAACTTTTCGCAGTGGCGGTGAAGTCCATTAAAAGTATAACATAAGAGGTTACCTGGCAACTTTCAAATTGCTCTGCACTTCCAAACCCCCTTTTTTTAAAAAGAACTTTTTTTCCTCCCTCAAAAGTAAACATTACTTCAAGTGACTTAAAACATCGAAAAAATATTTTTTATTTTAAATTTTTATAATAAAGTTTTGACCTTACTAGCCCTTTTTTTGTGACTACCATGAAGGGGGAAATAAATTGTAAAAAGTTTGACACAAGAAAAACTTTTCCGCCCTCCTCCCAAACTAAAAATTCAGGGAAGGGGGAAAAAGTCCGATGTATTGTAGAAAAACAAAAAATGAATGATTATTAAAATTTGTCGTATATTAAAGGGCGTTTGTTTAAATAATTGAGTTTGTTTAATATTGGATGGAGTTTATTGAAGGTTATTAATTAAGTGAATAATCATGGCAATCAGTGCTGCACCTGCAGCGACCGCAGCCATTCAATCCCGTAGTGGGGACTCCACAACTATAGGCGTTTTTGAAATTAATTTTTTTCATCCTAAAAATTTTATTGATTATTTAGTTTTTTGAGAGTTCTTACTTTGCCACTCATTTTCTTCCTCTCTCTAAGGTACCAAACGTGCATCCAAGTGGAAAAAAAATTATTGATTCGGAAGTTACCCTCCTACAAGCACTTTTTGTGGTGGCAGAAGGAAAAAATTGAACGCTCTATTCTTTACAGAGAAAAGCACTGAAAGAGCCCGTTTCTATTTTCGTTTAAGTGCCATAAGGTCAAAAGGACATTTCGCTCGTACAATACAATAAAGGACACTCGTGAAAACCTATTTTTAAGAAAAAAAAAATCGTTCCACTATAATAATATTATAAGGAATGTATTGATTTAATACAGTATGTCAGGGTGAAGGAATTCAACCCGTTTACAAACCCTTCCTCAAAGGCCAAGAAATGCACATTCTAACCCACCCTTCACCTTTTACAGCAAGAAGGCCGGCCACGATTTATGTATTAGTATCCTCGGAAAATAGTCCATTGTTTCTCACTCAGGCCGATTCATGTTGCCTGTTTCTAAAGCGATTAGGGCAACGCTTGAAAAATAAATGATTTATTCATATTCCATAAATCTTTTTCTAATCATGTTCATATACGCATTAAATCTATTAATGAGGATTTAAAAAAGAAGAAGATTAAATTACTTTTTTAAAAATGAATAAGCGTTAAAAGGTTCATAATTGGCTTAATGAGGACATTGAACGTCGTTAAGATTGCCCTGATAGCGTCAAGGGTTCCTTTTGTCTTCAATGTTGAATTTAAGTATGTTTTCTCGAAAGTTTAAAAAAAAGTGTTTGCCCGTAGCCTGGCTTACAGATTGCATCTCCTGGCCATTACCCTTTTCCTTAGAAAAAGGAGGGTAAAAAAAATGAAAGCAATTTTTCAAGAATATAATTCCGAGGGTTGAAAGGAGGAAGAGTTGAGAAGCCAGAGGGGTGTTTATAGAAAACAAGTATCGCTTAAAGAACCTAGAGGCGCATTCAACTTTTTTTTCCTCACCCTTCTCTAAAAACCTCTCCCGAGAGAATACCCTTCAATTTCCTTCTATGATTCCCAATCGCAAGAGCCAATTTTTTTTACGAAACAATTTAACTTTCGATTGTATATAAAACGATTTAATCTTAGATAAAAATAAATTGATGAAATTCTTTAAATTGATTTTTAATAAATTCAAACTTTTTCGCACCCCCCTTCGGTTTTTTAATAACGGTCCCTTATTTAGCTTAAAAGCAACCTCGCCCCAGCCTCATAAATACAAGGAGTTGAGGGCGCGGCCGCTACCATGCCACGGACTTAAGTGAACTAAAATTTTACGACTCGCCATTAAGTGACGATGTCCTTTATGAAATTTTCATCCGACTATAAAATTCCTTTAGAAATTTTAAATACTAAACATAAATTCCCTGTTTGTTTTATCTCGGAAAGTCCAGCTGTTTTTACTCATTCACTTTGGTGGCTACGAAATGCCAAACCCACTCGAGCCAATCAGTGACAGCAGTTTCTTAGCACCAAGGAACAATTTTGCCAAGTTTTCTTATTAATTTTTTTACTCCCTCAATGGAGAGGTTATTGTCAAACCCTTCAAAATTCAACCGGTTTTTAGGTTAACCACTATGGAGGGTCCGAAAGATAGAAAAAGTAGGTACTGGTTTAAAGAGCTTCCAACGAAAACTTCCTTAAAGAGAAGTAACAATATAGGAGGGGGAAGTATATGGGAAGGGGAAGTATATAGGAGGGGGGAAGTATAACGGAGGGGGGGGGGAGTATAACGGAGGGGGAAATATATGGGAGGGGGAAATATATGGGAGGGAAGTATATGGAGGGGAAGTATAACAGAGGGGAAGTATAACAGAGGGGGAATATGAGGGAACGAAAGTATAACGAAGAGAGGGAAAGTATAAAGAAGGGTAAGAATAAGGAAGGGTGAAGTTTTATTTTGTTTCGAAAAATTTTCCTAGTTTTTTTTTCTTTTGTTTCCATAAATTTTCCGTTTTTTTTTCCAAAAATTTTCCGGGTTTTCCTTTTTTTTTCGGCTTTTATTTTTTTTTTTTGAAAAATTTTCTAATTTTTTTTTCCAAAATATTTTAATTGTCAAGGTAGAAATAATGGGCTCTTTGGCCTAGGGATGTGCCTGTCGTAATGGGTTGAAATATGAAATTTCTCGCTACTATATACAGGGTGTCCAAATTCCATACTTCAAAAATGGAAATTAGCGATTTGTTGACGGAATTTTAATTTTTGATGCATAAACACAAAAGACGCTGTAGCTCTTTCAAAATTTGTAGTCCGAAAGAAAAATTCCTTTCAACAAGTGCTAATTTCATTTCTGAACTAAAATTTGGGTTCTAACTTGAAAAAAGGCCATTAGCGACGAAATCTCGTGATGCTGAATGCGAAGATGCTCAAATTTGAGACAGTTGGATTCTTCGGGAAAAAATAAGTGGAATTAAAAAAAAAACGAGTCTCCTCGGTCAATTTTAACGGATTTTAGCGCAAAAAACGCTAAATTTTGACATTTTCTAAAAGTTGTCCAAAATTGTCATATGAGTACTCAAATCTACTTGAAATTTTGCGTAGATTACGAATCTGAAATACAAAATAGGGGTTCTCATTTGAAATAACGAAGTTAGGTTGTGTCTGGGACACCCTGTATATCCAGGCGGATTTTAAACTTCACCATCAAATTCTTTGATTTAAATTAAGGGGGGTTTACATTTATTTTTTTTCGTAAAACCACTTTTTAACGCTCTCCCAGACGCTTGCCATGTGTTTCCGGACACCCTGTATACTACCCATCTTATGCCAGCTGTTCCTTAGCTGCAACAACTACAACAACTGCGTACAATCCCTAACCATCACTAACCATCACTAACCATCCCTATAACTACCCATAAACTACCTATCTTATGCCCTAGCTGTTCCTTAGCTGCAACAACTAGAACAACTGCGTACCATCCCTAATCATCACTAACCATCACTAAACATCACTAACCATCCCTACGAGAGCTAGAAATATTGACCTCAAGCCAACCTATCTTGTGCCAGCCGTTCCTTAGCTACCAAAGACCTATCACTAACCATTAACCACTAACACTAACCAATCACTAATTACCACCAAACACTAAAAATCACTAACACTAACCATCACTAACCTTCCCTATCCATCCCTATGAGAGCTTGAAAAATTGACCTCAATTGACCTCAAGCCAACCTATCTTGTGTCAGCCGTTCCTTAGCTACCATAGAGCAACAACTTAAAAGAGCAGTCCCTAACGATCCCTAACCATCCCTATGAAAACTGGAAAAATTGACTTCCAAACTAACTGAATAATTATTGTATTGTTACTGCAGGGTCATTAGGAAAAACGCTTTCAGACCCCGTGGTTGCCTTCGCCGTGATATTTTCCTTTGAAAACGGTTTTAATCTAACTGTTTTTGGGAAACGTGATTTCTATCTTCTGGAGAAAGTTCACTTTTAAAAAAAGCCTCTTTTTTATTCAAGAAACGTGTTTATTCATAAAGCCATAAGACCGATAATGACTTAAGGTAATAACGAAAACAGGCCGTAAACTAGGCTGTTAATAAGGTTCGAACTTCCTCTACAGATTTCATTATGATAAAATTCCAGTTTCCTCGAGGAAAAAGGCCGGTAAAGAAGTGTTGGAAAAGGGGGTTCTCGAAGTGACTTTCGGGAAAATTCAAATCCACGCGTCCTGATTTTATGCGAAAGCCGCTTTTAGACATTGAATTCAAGTTTCGAACAAAATGGAAATTTTTATTTATTCAAATAAGAAGGTCTTGAGCTTATTTTACACAGAAACCACTTCACACTCGCTATTAATAATAAAAGAAATAAACTTGACATAACTTTGAGTAATTATTTAAAATGATTAAGAAACTTCAGCTATTAATTGAGTCTTTTTATAAATTATAAGGGAAAAGGGGTTTTTTAATGGGGGGAGAGAATTAAGAAGTTCGGAAAGAAGGGTTGCCTGAATTATAAAGAGAAGGATGAAAAAGAGTGCGATGCATATCAGCTAGTGGACGAGGGGTGAGCTAATGGCTCCATTTACCCACTTTTACCCTCCAGAGTTTCAAACCCTAATTGAGAACAATTCAACTCACTAATATTTGTCCTTGTAAGGCTCAACTAATTTTTCATCCTTCCGATTTCTCTTGTTAAAAGTTGAGACAGGTTAAATTATCGATTTGAGAGAAGAAAAAAAAAAGGAAAGATAATTTTACAACTCTAATTTTAAGCGAAGGACTTTTCAAAGTTTTTTCCCCTCCTTAAAAATGATAAAATGGTGCCGTTCTGGATTAAACTCTGTCTCAAGATCGCAGTGACGTAATATCGACGATTATTGCTGAAGATAGGAACGAATAAAGGTCTCCGGGTTGTCTGTTTTATACGTCTTATTTATGTAAAGAATGTAGGTTGGTTAGTACAAGGGATGTTGGTGTTGCGCCAGTAGGCCATAACGAATGCTCTACTCGGCGAGGGCATTTAGGATAATTTCACCGAGATAATCCCGAACAATAGTACCCCGGAGAAGATAGAAGTTTTAACCGTTTCTGTACAAGGGTACTTGTGCCGTAAGCTAAAGGTTTATCCAATTAAAGGGGGGGGGGGGGGGGAGCAATTGAAATTAGCGGAAGGGGCAAGCGGTTGGGGCTGAGGGGGGACGTAGAATCCGAGAACGTGCCCTTAGGGATTATTTTACCCATAGCTCATGCTGAGGTATTAACCGGTAATCACATTCCCTTTTCCAAATCCAGAGATCGCCCTCTAACATTTGTGCTAACATGCGACAATCAAAAGGGCAAAAGACTCGTAACTTGAGGAATTTTTCATTTCTCGCAAATCGCTTGACAGCGACAGCTAAGAAAGCCTTGGTGAGTACCTGTGATCTGGATTCACTTTCCTCATGTTTTTCAAACTCCTTTCCCGCCTTATTTTACTGCAATGCAAAGCAGGACGAAAGGTTGACATTGAACCTGCTGGATTCCATTCCATTAACCTGGATTCCATAGCACAGCTCGTGGAGTGTTTGGCGAGAAACCCGAAATTCGTAGGTTCGAATTCCACGGGAGGACTAACTTTTAACTTCCTTAAAGAAGTTATTGTGATACCCTCGACGTCGGGTTTACTGGGAGATGTCTTCCAGGCCCAGTAGGGTAAATTCGAATATGGATCTACACCGATCTCAACTTTGTTTGTGGTGCCGGCCGGCCGTAGCATTTTTCTGGAACACTGCACGGCCACAGTTTTCATTGGATTTTCACCAAATTTTCACACAAATTTCTTTAGCCTGTGAAGAAGAATGTAACGAGGGCGATTTTTCAATTTCGAAAATGTGGTGGAGATGTGTCTGTTTGAATTTTTAAAAAATTCGCTGCGGCCGAACCGTTGGTCCGATTTTCACCAAATTTTCACCAATTACTCCTTATATTTTTGATGAATTTTTGGTAAAAAAAATTGCAACTTTTTTATTAGTTTTTATTAATTTTCGAGAAAAAAAAAATTCGAAAAATTTTTCAAAAACCAAAAAAAAATTGGAAAATTTTTCGAAAAAAAAAAACTTCCCCTTTCCTTATTCTTCCCCTCCTTTATAGTTTGCCTCCCTTCGTTATACTTTCGTTCCCTTATACTTCCCCCTCCGTTATACTTCCCCCTCTGTCATGCTTCCCTTCCCATATACTTCCCCCTCCGTTTCACGTCCCCTCCGTTATACTTCCCAATCCTATACATATACATACTTCCCCTTCCCATATACTTCCCCTCCTATATTGTATCTTCTCTTTAAGGAAGTTTGGAAGCTCTTCAAACCAATATTTTTTTTATTCGTTGCAATTTTCTCAGAAAAAATGTTATAGAAATGATGAAGTTCTTCATTATTGTCATTTTTAATTATTGGAGCGTCTGTGTTTATAGCAGATATTAAACTTTTATATTTCTTGAATATAACAATAAAAAACTAAATATAAAATCCGTTTAAAACCCTATTGTAATTGAATTTGTTGAATAAAAACGAGATTTGTTTGAAAGGACGTTGTGCGGTGTTGTTCGTCGGAAGGTCTTGATTTTCGTGTAAATAGGGTATGCTCGTTTCCCGAGAGCTCCATTAAGAAGTACAATGTCACCCCCCCTACGCCCCCATCGCCGTGTAATTGTCTTCAGGGATTGTGTACTAAAATGAATTTATACACAACGGCTGCGAGAAGTTAAAAGGAAGTCCCTTCTGCAATACGTGCTCGATGTTCGGATAGAGTTTTCCATCCTTATATAAAAGGGAGGCCCTCCTAGAAAATTATGACGTCGAAAAGACCTCCCTTTCACAGACCTAAACCGGACGAACGACAGGATTTCCTTTTAAACGAATACATTTTCAAGTTCCCCTTCTGCTCTTCTCTTTCATTTATTTATTACGAAAAAAATAAATTTTACAAAACATTTGTTTAATTAATTAATAAAACTTCTAAATTGTATTTTTATTTTTATTAGTAGGGCACGGGCAGGCGCGAACTTTCATGTATTTTTAGTTCCCGCGTTTTTTTTTCAAAAACTCGTGTTCAAGATTTGCCTAAATTCAAACTAGTTTGATAAGACGAGGGGGTTGATTTTTTTCTCTCGCAAGGAGAGCTCGTTTGGTGAGGAAAAAATCAACCTTTTTATCATACTTGTTTAAACCCTAAGATGAATTTTTCAAAAAACGCGGGAACTTTTAAACACATGCTCGCGCAGGCGCGTTGTTCTGTTATCGTAAACTCACAAGTACTATTCAGAGTTAACCAATTGCTCATTAATTGTTGTGTTTAATATAAAACAGTAAATTATGAAAAATTGTAAAAAAAAGGCCCCTAGCGGGATTTGAACCTACGACCTTTGGGTTTTTAGCCCAGCGCACTAAACTGAACTACGGATTCGGTATAAAATGCCTTTGATCTTTGTTCCTATCTCACGTTCACCTTAAATTGCTATTTTCTCCCTTTTCCTCTTATTTTACTGTAATGTAATCTAGGAAGACAGGTTGAAAGTGAGGAAAAAATCAACCCCTCTTGTTATCATACTAGTTTGAACTCAAAGACGAATTTTTTGAAAAAACGCGGGAACTAAAAACACATGCTCGCGCACGCGCGTTGTTCTGGTATCGTAAACTCACAAGTACTATTCAGATTTAAGCTCAATTGTGGTGTTTCATATAAAACAGTAAATTATGAAAAATTGTAAAAAAAGGCCCCGAGCGGGATTTGAGCCTACGACCTTTGGGTTTATAGCCCAGCGCTCTAAACTGAACTACGGATGCGGTATAAAATATATCGTCGCGTTAGTTCTAACACCGGATAAGTCATTTTTCCAAGGTTTTTAGGAGAGTCAAAATACGGATTAATTTCACTTTGGAATCAATGCATCACCTGTTGGCGAAATCGTGAACTACGCGTTTTCTGTTGGTAATAGGCTAAACTACCAACGGAATTCGATTATCCACAAAATTTACCATCAGAAACAATGCCTAACTCAAAATTGATAAAAACTGACTTATCCGGTGTTAGAACTAACGCGACGATATACCTTTGATCTTTGTTCTTATCTCACGTTTACCTTAAACTTGAAATTTTCTCTCTTTACCTCTTATGTTTACTGTAATGTAATCCAGGAAGACAGGTTGACAGTGAAGTAGCCCCAATGCCACTCCGCAACTAAACTGCCCTCAACCTAATATTACTAGCTAGATAATAAAAAAAAAAGTTATTGTAATTTTGAGACAGAAAAAAAAGATTTAAAAATAAAGGAAGGGTAAGACTCGGAAATATGGAAAATGAGGTATTTAAAGGAAATTCCATTTTGAGAGGTATTACTCCCTCCCCGTTCTGTCGCTGGTTCCTGGTAATATAGTTACAGACTCTTCCCTCCCTTCGCTTTCAACCATCTTCGAACCCTTCTTTACATTTCTTACCGAGAGAGCGATTTAAACGAAGTCGGGACGAAAGGTAAATAGAGGCGGCTTTTCAGAAACGTGACTCGGGGACGAGTCAATCACTAAGTGGGCCCTTCCTCGAGGGAGTGATTGAATCATTCGAAATCGACGGGAACCATTGTCCCAAAGCGAGCGAGAAAGGGGAAGGAATAAAAAAAGAAGACAGCTACTACATTTTATTCCGACGTTCGATTTATGTCAATATTTCATTCAATTACATGGCTGCTTAAAAAATATTTTCAATACTTCTTCATCAAAAAGAAAAATTGTAACACCTAATGAGTCTTCTAGATAAAACTATTATCGTTCATTTTATCGGGTATTTTTGATAGCTCGGTGATTTGTTAGCAAAGATCCTTCAAGCACTAGATATCAAAATATTTATTCTAAACCGCTTTTTTTCTCTTCCTTTTTTCCCCCCCGTAGAAAAAAGAAAATGGATGCTAAAAGGCCATTGGAAGTACCTCGATTTCAATATCGGAAAACGACAAGCGCTTTCATCTCTCTACTGTTTCCAATGACTTCTATAATATAAGAGGCTAAGCTGGGTAGGCTTTTCCGTAAGAGAGAAGGTAGAAAAAAGACTTCAAAGCCCACTCGTATCCGACAAAAAGTTTTTTTTTTTTCCTCTTTGAATATACCCATAGCATACACACGAAATTTCACAATAATTTTTGACAAATATAGGCTTTATTGAAGTTTTTTTTAAGGGAAAAAGTTTTTTTTCCCACATTCGGTATACAGGAGGGGTGCTCTCTGAATAGGATTTAGATTGGCCCAAATTGACTGGCCAGTTTCTGATACTTTTTGTAGACGTGATTTTTCTCAATGGGTTTTTCTTCTTTAGATGAAATATCCAATATGAAAAGAGACGTTTCAAAATGGTGTTTTTATAAACTGAGAAAATTAGGGAAGAAGAAAAAAAGTAGAAAAAAAAATTTAGGCCCTTAGTGGGATTTGAACCTACGATCTTTGGGTTAAATGACCAAAACTACCAACTGAGCTCTGAAAGCTTTGAGTGTCTTCTATCTGTATTTTATCTCACAAGTTTTCCTTCATTTTTTCCCCTTTTCATTTTTCGATTAGATTCCATCCTAATTATCAGAATTCCTAGATAGCCATACCACTGCCACCTAGATAATCATACAACTGCCTCCTTGATAATCATACCACTGCCACCTAGACAGTCATACCACTGCCACGTAGATAGTCATATCACTGCCACCAAGATAGCCAAATATTTACTTTTTTTCTTTTTATTAATTTTTACTTTTTTATTAACTTTCTTTCAAGAAACCTAATTGGTCCATCTAAGATGTAAATAGGAGTAGTAAATCAGTTTTAAAGGTGAAAAAGGCGTATACTATTCCCAAGGGAGACATCGCACTTTTTCTTTTTTTCCTTCTCTATTACTTTTACTTAAGGAGAGGACCACCGGAGTAAAACGGCGTAACGACCATCAAGAAATACTACCGGACCATCAACTGGACCCCCATTAACTTTTATTTAGTAAAATGCTTCTCTTAAGAAGCAACCTTTTTAGGTTGAAACTAAGAAAGAAAAAAAAAAAATTTAAAATCTTCTTTCAAGGGTATCACAATAACTTCGAGAAAAAGGAGATAAAGAAATTATTCGTTAGAAGTTTGAAGATTTCATTGGATTGGGAAGAACCCTTTCGAATCATAGCAAGTTGTAACCAATCTCAAACGGGAGGAAAAAAAAAGTTTCCGTCCTTTTACTCCCAGACCCTTCCCTTACGGCCTGTTTTAGACTTATTTCAACAAACCTATTTATGCCAGAAAAACCCCGACCGATTCCTTCGACGTGAAATTGAATTGTAACCCAAACCCCTTTCACGACCCTTAAAAACTTGGAAAAACTTGCGAGAAATCTTATTTGACTCCCCAACCGCTAGTTTAAACAAAAAAAGGGAGAAAAAAATTACTTAAATTGACTCGTCGCAAAGGAAGAAGGACCGGATTCTTATTTTCTTGGATATAAAACGAGAAACGCCTCGTAGGCCAAAGTTAGAATCGTAAATGTCAAGCATACTAAATCACAGCTACCTTTCACTACCGGGAAAACAGAAGGAATGCGAAATGCCGTTTCCCTCTTTCATCGACTAAAAAGTCGAAATAAAAACAAAGAATAATTATAATTAATTAAATTCCAAATCCAATAAGGCAAACTTTACTTTGAACTACCTAAAAATGGGTTTTCTTCTAAGTGTACTTTCCGTTAAGTAGAGCGCGTTATAGCGCTTATTACGGCGTCCTTATTTCTTTTAACTTTTACTCCAATTTTGCTATAAAAATGTTGTTTTTTCAAATTTTTAACTTCCTCAAGAAGTTACTGTGATACCCTCCGACCCCCTGTTACTAGAAAAGGGTCTTCCAGACCCCGTAGGATAAATCTGATAAGTGATCTTTGCCGATCCTGACTTTGTCTGTGGTGCCGGCCGTCCGGCCGTCCGGCCGTCCGTCGCCACTTTTTCCGGAACACTTCACGGCCGCAATTTTCATCCGATCTTCACCAAATTTATACACAAGCTTCCTTTCACAGAAATCTTGAAAATGACGAGAGCTTTTTTCGAAATTTTTCAAAATGGCGGAGATATGACTGTTCAAAGATTTAAAATGAGCGCTGTGGGCGTACTGTTGGTCCGATCTTCACCAAATTTTCACTAAACATTCCTTGAATTATTTAAAAATTTTCCATGTTTTTAAAATTTTAATTTTCCAAAATTTTTTTACTTAATAATTTTTCTAGGCAGAAATGTGAGTCACTTCGCCGGCTCGAGGGCGGCCTCTCTTTGGCTAACCGTACTGAATTTCTACCTTGATATAAAATTTTCAAAATAATTTTTTTTTTTTTTTTTAACTTCCTCAAGAATTTTTTTAACGGAAAATAAAATGGCGATTTATTAGGTACTTAATTTTTATTTTTTTTTTTTCAAAAACAGAAAACGAACAACAAAAAATACCTAAAATTTCTAACTTCCTCAAGACTTACTGCGATACCCACCAAATTTATTTCACAACTTTTACAAAAATTTAGTTCTCCTACTTAATACTTCCTCCTCCTGTATCCTTGAGGAAGTTATCGTTGGAAGCTCTTCAAACCGGAACTTTTTATTTTTGATTATGCAGAAATCTTTGGGAAATAATCGTACCCTAACGAAGCTGTAAGCAATAACGTAATATTATCAAGTTTTTGAATTTTCTCCCGATTTACAAAAAATTGACTGTACATAGTTAAGATAAAACTTTCTTAGCTTTTAGCTTTATTGAACCCTCATAAAAAATACAATCTCTTTTATCAAATTTCTTTTTATTTTAATCATAATTTTTGTGGGTGCTTACATCTCTTTCGTAAGTAATCTCGTCCTAACGGGCTATGCCCCTTTTTAGGGCGAGATGACATTAGGACGAGATGACATTCGGACAACTTGATTTCAATTCTTATACAATAATTATTTAAATAATAATATACTTCATTAAAATAGAAATTATCTCGTCCTGGGACGGTCGATGAGCTCGGTACGCTCAAAAAAGAGTTTAAAACTTGCTGGGTGAACGCTGCCGCATTCCTCCGACGCAGCAATGAACAGTTTTTGTGTGCGTTAGTCTTATGACGAGATGACTTTAGGACGAGAATACTTTTGGATGAGATTACATTTGATTTAATTTTACTAATATTTATTTTACAGATATTTTTGGGACGAGATGACTTTAGGACGAGAATACTTTCGGACGAGATAATTTCTAGTTTAATAAACTAGAATAATTTTTTATAACACCAAAAGTGTAATATTTAAATAATTGTATAACAATTGAAATCAACTTGTCCGAATGTCATCTCGTCCTAATGTCATCTCGTCCTAAAAAGGGGCGTAGCCCGCTAGGACGAGATTACTTTCGGGCGAGATGTCAGTTTATACTTTTTTTTTTGTTAATTGTATAAAAATTAAAATCCAATCGTCCGAATGTCATTTCGTCTAAAAAGGGTTGTAGACTGTTAGGACGAGATTACTTTCGGACGAGATGTCAGTTTATATTTTTTTCTTTTTCTATTAAGTTTAGGACGAGAATACTTTAGGGCGAGATTATTTTCGGACGAGATGGGTGGCCCTTTTTTGTGGGGAAAAAAAGTGTTCTAATGAATGTATTCTAAAGCCAAATCGAAAAGAAAAATTTTTAAGAAAAATCGCCGCCGTATTAAGTGGTCTAGCGAACCCTTATTATCTAATTTTCTTTTTAAAAAAGGGATAATTTTTTCTACTTTTGGTAAATGATACTTTTTGGATTTTGAAATTCTCCAGAAAGAGCCAACCAAAACTTATATTTAACCGAGGATTAAAGGTTTTTTTGTTTGAAGTTTTCAGAAGTTTGACCTCTGGTTGAGTTTAAGATGAGAAAGGATCCCCTTCCCCACCAGGCCCTTTCATATTGTCGTGAAACTGTGACGAGATCCGTTTGCCGAGAGCAAATACGGACGGATGGGCTCCCTTCCCAATCAAAACGTCACCTCCGTGATATCCCCTTTCTTTGATCCCCCCAAAAGCGATTCTACAAAGACGTCGAAAGCTCTCGTGGCTTTATTAAAATCCCTTCACGGTCCGGTAAGACACCCTTCAACCACTTTACCCATTTTTTCCCCTCCTAAGTTATTCCATTAGATGAAATATGGGACATTTTTGGACATTTTTTAAACATAATAAAAGTTTATTGTGTATTTTTTTTTTTTTTTTTACATTTTTCCCCTTGGGTGGCCGTAGGAAAGTTTATTGGGGCGGTCTTTCGTAAAACTCGTTAAGACCTGTTGCGTAGAGTTGCTTCCAGTAATTTTTTGCTTCAGAGACCATTCGAAGGTTCCACAGTTTCTCAACACCTCTAGAATTCACCTGAAAAGCAGTTTTTATTGATAACGAATTTTCTTCTTTCTGTTCCAGAAAATCGCAAACTTTAAAATGGGCACCGAACAGACAAGAAAATACGATTCCTCGTAAAAGTTTAAGTCCGGACCAAGTTTAATACCTGTTGACAATTCTCGGTAAGTATTTTTGAAAAAAAAAAGTTTAAACAAAATAGGTAAGTTTACGATAAGTATAAACTTGGAACGATTCTTCTCCGAGGTAGATTCGCTTGGTATTCAAGGGCTTGTTGCAGAAGCAACCAAGCTTATAACCCTGAGGACAATATGGAATTTCAATTGAGGGAAGATTATAATTTAATATAAAAGGATTTTATATTAAAGAGGGACGGGATGTAGTAAAAATTTCTCTTCCACATTCAAAAATAAACCGTGCCGTTGACAATTTTGATAGTCTTAAAAAAATGCGTTTTTTTAAAAGAAATAGAACGTTGTCATCGTTCAAGAATAGGGCGTCGTGGGAACCTAACAGTTTTTCCAATCTTTCTCGAAGGAAAGTTATTGCGATACTCTTGACGAATGGTCCCTAAAGATGGGTTCTTTCCGATTCCATAGGGGTCAATTTGACCGTGAATCTTTATGGGCGTTGTCAAAATTTTTACTACCATGAAACCAATTATGCTTCTGAAAGAAAAATATTGCGATACCCTCGATGAGTGGTTTTCTTGATTTGGATGGCTAAAAAAAAAAAAATAAAAAGGAGCGTAGCTGTTCTGAAATGATTATGTAAAAGAGGTCCAGCGCTTCCGCTTCGAATCGACATTCCAATCCCTTAGGAAGTCCTTTAGAAAAGCCCCTCCGTTTCTAACCCAGGACCTTAGGACCACTTTTATAATAATTCCTTTACAAATCCATAGCTCTCTTTTTTTCTCCCCACTCTTATTCCTTTTTGACGTTTTCCTTCTTCCCCTCTTTTTTCTACAAAAGAACCCTCGGAAAATAGGTGACTTACGAAAATCCGAGGAATAAAATAAAGAAAAGATCCATAAAGTGTGAAGGTGATCGTTGAATCGCTTTTTTCTCAAATTTTACTGTCTTCATTATGGAATAGGGTCTTCCTGACCCCGTAGAACAAAATGTTCAGATTTTTCCGCTACAATTCTTTTCTTGAAAATGTAAATTGCTCTTATATGAGGGAGAAATTTTGGTCCTTTTAACGCCCGTGGAAATTAAAAACCAATAATGAGGTGGTGAGTGGCTCTATCTCTTAAAGAACGGTGGCGGCGGTGAGCTTTAGGGAGACGATTTGTTTCCGGCTTCCCGCTGTTCCTCTAAATCTCTCGGAGATAGGTTCACAGTGAAAAGATGAAATGATTGTGATAGAGGGAATAGCTCACCTGACGAGACTTTTAAAGCCGAAACGCGTCGTGAGATACCCGTTATCACAGTCATTTCTTCCTCTATTATTGGTCAATTGTTTGATAATAAAATTTTTCTGAATTCTTCAACTCAGAAGAACATTCAAATTTATTCCCTCCTTCCAATTTATTATTATAGTTCCATTTATTTCGTTAAGGAGCTCTTTAGTCGCCCTAAATTTTTCCAAGGGAATCTTCAATGAGCTCTTAGCTCCAAATGTTGAAAGGAAAAGTGAAATCGAACATTCTTGGAAAATAAGACGGTGAGAAAGAGGGGATTCCCTTTTAGCCTTGTTTTAATTAAGTCCGCAAAAATAAGACAAAAAGAGACGAAATCTTTGATATTTCATAAAATTTTCCCCTTGTTATTTCCCAATATTTTTTAATTATTACAAAAAAAAATTATGCGAGGTCTCTGAAATCAGGACGATCTGAGGATCACAAAAAAAACGTGAATGATAAAGAAGGTTATCTCTCCCCTAGCCTATAGCGGCCGCCCGATCTTCGACTCACGGCCGACATTTCTTATTTCGTCGCGTTAGTTCTGACACCGGACAAGTGATTTTTCAACGTTTTCAGGAGAGCCAAAATACGGATTAATTTCTCATTGGAATCATGCATCACCTGTTGGCTAAATCGTAACCTATGCATTTTCTGTTGGTAATAGGGTTAAACTACCAACGGAATTCGATTATCCACAAAATTTACCATCAGAAACAATGCCTAACTCAAAATTGAGAAAAAAATGACATATCCGGTGTGAGAACTAACGCGACGAAATTCAAAAACCGCCTTTTTACAACAATTCGTGGCGTTAGTTCTAACACCGGATAAGTCATTTTCCTCGGTTATCAGGAGAGCCAAAATACGGATTAATTACTCATTGGAATCAATGCATCACCTGTTGGCTAAATCGTGAACTACGCATTTTCTGTTGGTAATAGGGTTAAACTACCAACGGAATTCGATTCTCCTCAAAATTTACGATCAGAAACAATGCCTAAATCAAAATTGATAAAAAATGACTTATCCGGTGTTAGAACTAACGCGACGGTTTACTTTTCTTATTTCAGATGCCAATTTTCAATCAATTAAAAGATGATTTGGCACAATGTCTCTAATTTTAAGAGAAATGCTAGAATTTAAAAAAAATCCTTTTTTTGGGGGATTTTCGAGGAAAACTGTCAAATTTCACTTTCCTAGAAGTCAGTTTTCAAAATAGAAGTAATTTTAGAAAAGGGGGTTGCTTCTCCCTTATCTAGTTAGATATTTTTTAATTATATCTGATCCTCAACGTCCATATTAGCCTTAAGGGCTGCACTGAGAAAAAGGAATTTAAGCGGCTATTTTTCCTCCCTAGGGGGTAATTGAGTTTTATTAAATAGTAACTTTTTCCTTTTTTGATTACCTTCAATTATTCAAACATATTTCCTCTTGTTTGAACATTCGCATTGAAAATAAAAATAAAAAAAACATAGAAAAACGTCTAATTAGAGAGCGTTGTAGAACAATTGCTCCGGGAGCAAAACAAGTGTGACGTTGGAAGAATACAAATGTAGTCATTTATAGGAATAGGGGTCAGAAGGAAGGGGGGATGTTGCTGCGTGAGGGGGTAGGGAATTAAAAAGAATAATGGTCCAGGGTGGTGTTGGCCTGTGGTAATAAAATGAAAATTTATCACAGCGTACTCTCTTTTTTTTTCCGGGGGCCGAATCCAGTGATCAAGATTTGTAATTATCAGATAAATCGTTTTTTGTAAGTAAAAAAAAATCAAAACCAATCAAAAATGGACCTTATCCAGGAGAGGAACCCTTTACTTGTTTGAGCAGATTGTTAGATAGGGTCAAGTTATTAATGGACGTTCTTATCTTCCCTCGGAGATAAACCACAAAAGGGAACTCACTGTGTCCTGGCACCCATATAAATGACACGATTTAGACGCCCCCTTTTACGTTTTCTAAAACTAGATACTTAAAACGTATTTTACGGAGAAGCAATCGATCTTAAGGGTCCGTTATACCACAAAAGATTTTAGGTAGATTTCTTTCAGAAGCTATTGCAATGGGTGCAGTAGTCGGAGAATGAATTTTTTCAAAAATCAGAAATTCAGGAAAAAAGTCATTTTTTAATCATAATTTTAATGGTTTAAATAGCAAATTTGATAAAACGAGTTTGTATTTTAAAGTACTAGTTTGTAGTTTGAAGAGTTTCCAACGAAAACTTCCTTAAAGAGAAGTAAAATATAGGAGGGGAAAGTATAACGGAGGGGGCAGGAAAAAGGAGGGGGAGTATAACGGAGTAGGAAGTACAAAGGAGGGGAAGTATAAGGGAGGGGGAAGTATTAAGGAGGAAAGTATAAGGGAGGGGGAAGTATTAAAGAGGAAAGTACAAGGGAGGGGAAGTTAAGGGGGAAAGTATAAAGAAGGGGAAGTATAGGGAGAGGAAGTATAAAGAACGGGAAGTATAACGGAGGGGGACGTTTTTTTGTTCTAAGTTTTTTTTCTTTTTCTAATTTTTTTTAAATTTTCTAATTTTCTAATTTTTTTAAATTTTCTAATTTTCTAATTTTTTTTTAATTTTCCAAATGTTTTCCTTGCTGGTTTATTTTGGAAAAATTTTCCGAATTTTCTTTAATTTTCCAAGTTATTATTTGTTTGTTTTATTCAAACAATATTTTTTTTTTTTTTTTTTTTTGAAAAATTTTATAAGTTTTTTTTCGAAAATTTGTGTAAGTATCAAGGTAGAAATAATGGGATATTTGCCCAAGGATGGTCAGAGGCGTAACGGGTGACGCATGAAATTTCTCCCTACTAAAATGATAATTATTGAAGAAAATTGATCTTTTTTTTTTTCACCAAAAATTTTTAAAAAATATAAAGAGTATTTGGTGAAAATCGGAACAACGGTTTGGCCGCTGCGAAGTTTTTAAAATTTCAAACGTGCATATCTCGAGGGTATCACAATAACTCCTTTAAGGAAGTTAAAAAGGTTTAAGGTGGGCGGCCACATGAAGAGAATTTGCAATAAGGCCAATAAGGTGTTGTAACGACGCCACTGCTCCGAAAGGAAGATTTCCTGAAAAACTTGGTAAAAATCGGATGAAAACCATGGGATCCCAATTAGTTGAATCGCCTGAAGGAAGAATAAAATTTTTAAAGATCTTCAACTGCCTCACTGCATTCTGTGATCTGAAGTTTATTTCGTCGGCAGGCTTCCTTGGTGAACTTCAAGGGCCACTTAAGTAGGCAAAAAACTCATTGTAAATCCCTAAAAGCTTTAAATCCTTATATGTTGGATGTCATTAAAAGAAGGTTTATTAGATACCTACCTATACCAACTTCTATCCGCGATTTGCATAATTACGAAACTGCCAAAGTTTCCGACATAGGATCTCGTTAAAGTTTTCCGTGGAAGATGTGAAGATATAATGAAGGGCATTTGTATTATGGTCCGTTCACGTGGAAAACGGCGTTCGCCTTGGGGGAAAAAAGAGCGAAAGTGTCGAGTTGTTAAGCCGCGTTAAACCTATTGGGTAAGCCGGGGGACTTAAGACGTCCTACATTTCCTGACAACTCTCAAATCCTCAACTATAAAAAATTGTGTTGGAGATTTCCTGAAAATGGATTTTAAAAAATTAGAAAAATAAGGTTCTATCTGATATAAGAATTTCTCATTTTTTGTTCTACGAACAATACCATTTATAAAAATGTTGGATGGATAATGAGAGCCGTAAAACATTCAGGGGAAAGGGGTGGGTTATATTTTATGTAAGTGTTGTAGAGGAGGTTGAGGGTGAAGGGGGTGCAAGTCTAATGAACTCGTTCTTTGTTGGTTGATTAGCGACTCCGAACACGTACGGTCGCTTTGATATAAAGACCACTTCAGAGCGACCCCGGCCCTTCCCAACTTTCGACCCTCCCGTTTCCCTACCTCTCGAATTCGTAAGGGTTTTATATTTGGAGCGGGTAGTAAGGCAGAATGATATTCTCCACCTCCTGACGACACTGATTCACTTCCCGCCCTTCTCCTCTCATCCATTTTCGGGACTAGTATTGAAAGGGCGCGTAATGAATTTAAATCAGACACCCAATTCGACCCCTCCACGTCCTGACTCCGGGACGGATTAAATTAGTCGATTTGACATTATTTTGAGAAAGGTAAAGTACGTTATATCTCTGCTAACTTTTCGAATATCAAAAATAAAAATTTAACTCCAAGTGGCATGGAGTTAATGACAGGATAGATCCTAGCATTGTTTCTCGGTTGACCACAAGGAAGAAAAAACTGAAAATTTACATTTTTAATTTTTATTGCGTGTGTATTCCGCAAGGGGTTGATTTTACTATCAATTAACCAATAATAAAGGAAGAAATGACTTTGATAACGGGTATCTCACGACGCGTTTCGGCTTAAAAAGCCTCGTCAGGTGAGCTATTCCCTCTATCACAATCATTTCTATCTTTTCACTGTGCCTCCATCAGTTTTAGGGAGACAGTTTGTTTCCGGCTTCCCGCTGTGTCCAATAAATCTCTTAAAGATGGAGGCATCTCCATGTCTCCCTAAAACTGATGGAGGCACAGTGAAAAGATAGAAATGATTGTTATAGAGGGAACAGCTCACCTGACGAGGCTTTTTAAACCGATACGCGTCGTGTGATACCCGTTACCACAGTCATTTCTTCCTTTATTATTGGTTAATTGTTTGATAGTAAAAAAAAACTGAAATTTCCGTTTGTCTGCTCATAGAAACGGATGGAAACCTGATGGACATCCCGGGGAGATTAAAACAGAATTCATTAGGCCCTTTGACACCCCTAAGGCCTGAAAAGATCCTTTTTCTTTTTCTTCATGCAGTTTTTCATTTTTGCTACTAAAATATTCCCTCCAACTCTACCTAAGGTGGAATCTGGAGCCGGACTGACTTGATCCTGGCCAATCAGTGACCACGGTATTTCGCAAGGCCCAAAGGGATCCATCACGCAACGCAAAAGGATTAATTGAGTTTGAAGCACTTTCAGCTAAATCCTATAAGCAGAGAGTTGTCTCGTTAGTAGCCGCAAGCAAAATGCCAGCCGTATAGCCCTTTCTGTACCCATGAACTACCTCAAAACGTTGGACAAACAGCGTTACAAATTTTTTCGGACTCAGAGCCTCCGGGAGTCAATTGTAACAGCAACCTGGTCTTCTCAACCGTGTACCGTTTCATCGCTATTAATAAGAGATGAAAATTGTCATTTTTGTGGTCTTTCCTCGTCATCTCAAAATTAGAAAAAGGAACTGGAGACTCTCGTAAATTAAATTTCAACTCATCCTGCCAGGAAAATCTCGTAAATCATTGAATGGAACTCAGGAGAATATTGGAAAAGTCGGAAAATTCGTAATCTCCTGGTGAAAGTGTTATGCGCCTCGGAAAGATGTTCCCACTAACTAGAAATCCTTTAGTTCTTACCCTTCATTTTGATTTATAGGAATGTGTGTCACTAAATTTTTTGTTTGCAATTGACTTCTCTGTAATTGACACATCGATTAGTTTTTCGTACAACTACAGCCATATAGAACGATGCACTATAGAGATTACGTCCGCGGCAATTATCTCTTTTCTTCCCACTTTTGTCTTCTTCCCTTTAATCATTTAATAAAATCTTCCTTCATTTTTTCCCCTCAACTTAAGTCGTTCCCCTTTTAAAACAAGGTACAATACTATTATTATTGCGGGTAATATTTTCGAAGATGTAACCCATAAGGGGCTCTGATATTAAGCCTTCAGGCGCTTTCTGCGGTTACGAGAAGGGGAGAGAAAATAAAGAAAGGACAGTAAAAAAAAAAATCTCCTACTTTTGTCGAAACGGTGAAATCTTCTTCTGATATATTGCTTCCTAAAACCATATTTTTCCTCTAAGGATATTAAACTTATTTTAAAGTTAAAAAATCGGCAACGAAAGCTCCTTTTTACCCGTAAAAACGTTCAAACAATAACTATCAATATTAGCTGTTAATTAGTCTGAAGACATAAAATGTTGGGAGGAAACAATGGAAACCCTTCTGGGCATAATTGAGAGAAACGTTCCTCTAATAAATCCAAGAAAACGTTTTCTAATAAATTAACGTGCCTGATTTTAACCTTAATAAAAATCGTCGGCGAGTAATCAGAATTTAAATGTTTGGCTTTTCGATGTAATTTTGATTTTTGTTTTCGTTTACAGGTGGTTGTGCATTTTGGGATGGTTCACTTATTGGAAGATGAATAAGTTACGATATGCTCGTGGAAGTGCTGGTGATCCTGGTCGCGATTCCGCTCATACCCGGCGATTGTCCTTCGCAGTGCGACTGCAAATGGAAAAGTGGAAAAGAATCAGTGATATGCATAAACGGGAATCTGACGAGGATCCCAGCTCAACTCGACGCGGGCACACAACTTTTAGACCTCACAGGAAATCTCATCGCGACCGTGATGAAAGACGCGTTCAAAAACGCCGGCCTACTCAACTTGCAAAGAATCTACGTGGCGAAATGCAAAATCCGTACGCTGGATCGATTCGCTTTTCGAAAGTTGATCAATTTAGTCGAACTTGATTTGAGTTATAATTTGATATCGGCTGTTCCTTCGCATATTTTCGAGTCGATATCCGAGCTCCGAGAATTGAAGTTGAACGGGAATCCGATACAAAGGATATCGAACGACGCTTTTCAAGGTGTTCCTCAATTAGTAAAACTCGAGTTAACGGATTGTAAAATAGCTACTGTCGAGCCGAGAGCTTTCGCCGGCCTCGAAAGTACGTTGGAGTGGTTAAAAGTGGATAAAAATCACTTGACGGAAGTCAAGTCTCTACTTTAACCAGCCTCGTTAGCCTCCACGGTTTGGAATTGGCGTCGAACCCGTGGAACTGCTCATGTAACCTAAGGCCTCTTAGACAATGGATGTTGAATCATAACGTACCAAGTTCCGTTCCTCCTTTATGCCGATATCCGCCAAGAATTCAATCGAAATCATGGGAAAAGTTATCTGTCGACGATTTCGCATGTAGCCCGGACATTTCGCCGATAAGGCCTAGCGTCAAAACCGACGAAGGCGCAAACGTCTCATTGTCTTGCTCCGTCTCCGGAAATCCGGTTCCTTCAGTCAAATGGATCTGGAAAAATCGTCCGCTCAACAACCATTCGGGTCCTCCAAACCACAAAAAAATCTACACACTTCAGTTCGTCGATTCGAAAAGCACGTTGACGATTTACTCGGTCGAAAGTGCGGACGCTGGTGTTTATTTTTGTGTAGCCTCTAATAAAGCGGGAAAAGTCGAAGGGAACGTTACGCTCTCCGTTGCTAAAAGACGTCCCGAGAATAAAATAAGCGGAAAAGTGATTTTCGCGGGTGCCGTTGTCGCTTTTTTATTCCTCCTCTCCACCTGCCTTCTCATTTGTCTTCTAGGCCAGCCTAAAAAAGTCAACAGAAACGTTCAATCTGAAAACTACGAAAAAATTGAAATGGACAAAAAAGGTGAATGTTTAAACGACATTTCAGCTTTGAACAAAGTTCACCCTAAAATGTGCGAATACCGAGGGATTCCGACTGCTGAAGAGCCCGAAGGGGACGACGAAGCCGGAAGCCCAGGAAGTCACATCTCCGAACCTTCACGTCCAGCCCCCAAACAAATCACACGGTATTCACTCATCCCCTTTCAAATCAATACTTTATTTTTAATTCTAGAGAGTTGGGAGTAAGTGAATTATATTCGGACCTAAGCGGAGTACAACCCCATATTTTAAGAAAGGAAATACTCCCCAACACCAGTTTATACACCACAGCGACCCCAGAAGAAAGAAACTACCCCGATCTTTTGACAACGCCCCCTGCATCAGCAAATTACGCCTCCTTGACTCTCCCAAGGTAACAAACTCACTCAACAACAAATCAATGTCAATTTTAGGACCAAACAAAACTGGTACCCAAGAGTTTCAAGTAGTCAGTCGCCTTTGTTGGCCGGAAGTCGATGTGGGAGCAGCACCGGCGATAGTTCAGGATCCAACAGACGATTTTCTGTTGAATCAAGATCTTCTTCTTACTACAGGTCAGTTGAATTTTGATCGCTTTTAAAAATTAAACTTTTATAGGTTGGCAGGGAGAGGCTGTGAACGTTCGGTTAGCTCTTTGAACTTGTGCGAACCTGAAGTTTATATGAAGACACGTCAGAAGTCGTATCATCATCCAAGCTTGCCAACATCCCAGTCAGACATAGCAGGACGCTTCCTTATTCAACGGTACTTTTTTCTCTCTTTTTTTTTCAACTCAAAAGAATCTATTGATCTTGATTTCAGGGACCTTCGGAAACTCCGATTCTGAATCTTTTAGGCAGCGCCGTTTACGACTATCACGCAGCTCAATTGGAAAGGTTCCTTGAAGAATACCGTTCGCTTCAAGACCAATTAAACCGCATGAAAGAAACGTGCGAAGGGCTCAGAGGTGAGACGCCCCAAGAAAAGCCGCCACCTTCCGACCTCTCCTCGTACTGCTACACATCAAATTCTATTTACAACGATCTCTACCGCACTTGAGCAAACTAAAAGTATTTCAAAACCATATCAAATAATTAAAATTTTTGCTGTACAGCGACCAAACTTTCGTGTTCTCGTCATATTTTTATCTGTATGTTATAAAAAATGTAATATAAAAACAAACTGATAGTTTTAATGTATAAAAAATATACGATGTTTATTATTAATTTATGTCCCTTTTTTAAAAAGGATAATGAAATTAACGGACTAGTGCGACGGTGATAATGGAAGCATAAAAGCATTAATGTGCAGGCGGCGAGAGGGGAGGTGGAAGCTCGAAATCAAACTTTTGATTAAGATCAACAATGGTAATGTAATTAGCATGCAACTTGTAAAATCATATTATCAAACGAGGTGATTTATGGGGGACTGTTTTGTAAATTTCGCAACACGCGAAAATGCGATGAATTCAAACTAGACTCGTTTTTAAAACGGAAAAAAGAAAAGGACGAATTATTTTAAGGAAAGAAATCCTCAACAAAATACGCAAGGCCGCTAAACTGCTGAGCAGGGTGCAACCTTTCTCTCATAACCTGTAAGTTTTGAAAAAGAAATTTCCAGCTGTCCAATTTGTTAAAAAGCGTTTAAAACTCATTTAAAAATGATTTTAATCTCAAAAAGAGGTGGCTTTAAAAAAGTAGGAGTGTGAAAGAAGATAGCCGGGTAAATTCAGCGATTGAATCGTGCAGTTAGGATGGTCCTAACGGTCGCCTAAACAGGCAATTTGAGGGCGAGACCACGTAGACGTTTATACACAGTCTATCAGTGTTTTCCCTCGGCTAACTCGACCGTACCACACGGGAATTTTTATAGTACGTTTATCCGATTGCTCCCCTGTTTTACAACTGTATTTTCAACCTACGCCGCCTCTTCGATATATGTCGGGCCCAAGAGAATCGAAACGCGGATTGAATACTTTTTTTCAATTTTCGACCATGATGCCCAGGGAATAAAAACGATAAAAGGTAAATATGTCAAAAAGTTTTTATTGATGGAGGATCAGAACTGACCGATTGCCTCTAAATTTATGACATCTCTTCAAAATCTGGGGCAGTAAAATAAAGGCCAAAAAAATTAAAATTGAAAGAATTTTTTTCCCCAAAAATATGGAACAAAAGAAGTGCTTGCATTCTGAGGTGTTAAAATGCCAGGACAAGAGAAGTTTATTACCTGATAAGGGAAGTTTTTCTTTTTTCTGCTCTCGTATTGATACGCCGGACCTTAGTCTTTGTTTTCCTCGTTTTGTTCATTTTATTTCCATTCTCTTAGGAGAGAACTAAAAATTGCAAAAAAAAAAAATTTTGGAGAAGGAAAACGGGTAAAAAGAGTGTCGTAAGAAAAAGTACTGGTTTGAAGAGCTTCCAACGAAAACTTCCTTAAAGAGAAGTAACAATATAGAGGGGGAAGTATATCGGAGGGGACGTATAACAGAGGGGGAGTATAACGGAGGGGAAGTATAAGGGAGCGAAAGTATTACGAAGGGGGAAGTATGGGGGGGGGGGGTCGAAAAATTTTCCAAGTTAGTTTTTTTGAAAAATTGTCTACGTTTTTTGTCAAAAAATTTTCCGTTTTTTTTTATTTTCCAAGTTTTTTTTGTCAAACAATTTTCCGAGTATATTCTTTTTTTTCGAAAAATTTTCCGGTTTTTTTTAAATTTGCGCTTTCTTTTCTGAAATTTTTTAATTGTCAGGTAGAAATAAGGGCTCTATGGCTACGGATTTGCGTCTCGTAATGGTAGAAGTATGAAATTTCTCCCTCTAAAAAAAAATAATATTAAAAGTGGCAATTTTTTTACACCAAAAATTCTTAAAAATATAAGGAGTAATTGGTGAAAATGTGGTGAAAATCGGATGATGACGGCCAGCCGGCACCACAAACAAAGTTGAATCGGTAAAGATCAATATTCGAATTGAACCTCCGGGGTCTGGAAGACCCTTCCAAAAACCCGACGTCGAGGGTATCACAATAACTTCTTTAAGGACGTTAAAATACGTTATTCTTAGGTTTAGGAGAATAGAGAACACAAAAGTGTCGCCATATGCGGCGCTTCTTAGGAAATACCCTTAAAAGAGTATTTCTCAACACATTGATTTTAAATCGTCAGTTTTTACCATCTCAGCTGGTTCTCAATAGTTCAGCTAGCATCAAAGCGACAACAAATCACATGATGGGTGGTATAGTATTAATTTTCTTTAAGAAAAGAGAACCAAAGGATATCGCTTGCCATATCCTTAAAATAAGGCGTAGGGATATTAATTACTTGATGTAATGGAATAATAATTAAAAGGTAAGTGTTCTGGAGATTGATGTTAAAGGAGTTGATTTTCTCAGGGAGTTCGTAAAGGTTTGAAGTTCTAGCATTATTAAAATGTAAGGCGAGTTAAATGAATCTTAAGTGCCTTCCTGCATTTATCATACAAGCACGTACATGAGGGGGAAACTCTCTTTAAAATTTAACACCTCTAAAATGTTTCTCTCTTAATAAAAACCGGAATTTTTCTTTTCCCATTTTTTTAAAATAATAATATTAACATTTGCCCTTTTTGAAATTCCAGAAAGAAGGGGATTTTGAATAATCACAGTTGGATGAAGGAGATTTCCACTCAAAGCCAGTTTATAAATGAATGAAAAGGGTTGGGGTAGAAAAGTTGGGGAAAAGCGCGGAGGCTTTTCCCAGTTTCTCCTCTGGCCGGACACAACCGGTTTTAATAAACAGCCCGCCCTTCTTCCCTATACTTTGAGACTAGTCTAAAACCCTTCACTCATCCATCTTAACTAGGAAAAAAAAGGTCGGCCTTCTATTCGGAGACCGAACGCAATAATAATCCGACCCCCTTATTATTCATTATGCCACTGCAAGTACTTTTTTTCATTTCCCTTTTTATCATAAAATAATAATTTAGGGTTCAATTCTTTATTTTTTTTCCTCTCTAATTTTCTTTACATGGAAACTAAAATGCCAGTTTTTTTATTTTATGTAAGCCGGAGGCCATTTTTCATGGCACTTTTAAAATCATTTTCGCTAAAATGAGACCAAAAAGCGAGAAAAACACCCTGGGTAAAAAGGGCGTTTTTTAGAGGAAAACAGAGGTCAACGTCAAAAAATCCTGTTTCCCTCTCAAGTTTTTCGAACAACAAAATCTTTAAAATCCTTTGGAAATTGGATTTGGACAAAATTACCTAGAAAGTACTTGTTTGAAGAGATTCCAACGAAAACTTCCTTAAAAGAAGTAACAATATAGGAGGGGGAAGTATAACGGAGGGGAAGTATTGTAAGGGAAGTATAACAGAGGAGGAAGTATAACGGAGGGGTAAGTATAAGCGAACGAAAGTATAACGAAGGAGGGAAAGTAAAAGAAGGGGGAAGTATTAGGGAGGGGAATATAAGTGAGGGGAAGTTTTTTTTTTTGAAAAATTTTCCGAAATTTTTTTTTTCAGAAAAATTTTCCAAGTTTTTTTAAGTGTAAAGGTAGAAATAATGGGCTCTTTGGCCTAGGGATAATGGGTAAAAGAATGAAATGTCTCCCTACTAAAAAAAAATAATAATTAAAAAGTGGTAATTTTTTTACACCAAAAATTCTTTAAAATATAAGGAGTAATTGGTGAAAATTTGGTGAAAATCGGATTAAAGGTTTGGCCGCAGCGAATTTTTTAAAACTTCAAATAGACATATCTCCGCCATTTTTTCGAAATTCAAAAATAGCCCTCGTCACCGGCTAAGGAAATTTGTGTGAAAATTTGGTCAAAATCGGTTGAGAACTGAGGCCGTAAAAAATGCTACGGCCGGCCGGCACAACAGACAAAGTTGTGATCGGTAGAGATCAATATTCGAATTGACCCTACGGGGTCTGGAAGACCCTTCCCCAAAAACCCGACTTGGAGGGTATCACAATAACTTTTTTGAGGAAGTTAAAAGGAAATGGGTAAAAAGAGGATTTCCTGGGCAAAACAAAAAAAGGGTTGAAATCCTCAAGTCCAGTTTCACAAAGGATTTTCCGCTGAAAATCAATCCGGATTTATTTAGGAAAAACGTTGAAAAATGCCGGAAAACCAAAGGAAATGCCCAATAATTTAGTTATTCCTAGTTTTTTTTTCTTAAGACAAAAAATTATGAATCTTACAAATTGCATTTCTTTTTCGCCCAAAAATGTAAAAATTTGCTCCGAATCGCCTGTAGAAAGAACGTTCGGTGAGTGGTTTCATTTGTTAACAACCTTTTGTGAGCCTGTTAAAAGTCCACTAATTACAGGTGAACCTGCAGTCACCATAGCGACACTTCATTTCTGGCCACTAATTAATGTTGTTAGCGCGAGCTCATTCCCTATGTCACAACTCCATCCGTGACGCTTTCGGGGCTTGGAAAAAAGGCACAAAAAATTAAGAGGATACGAGTATTTATAGAGAAAAAAAAACTACTCGGGAAATTATCTACATTTTAAATATTTTTCGTGAACTCCATGAAAAAAATTTTTTCTCAGTAATTACAACTGTGATGAAAAAGAAAAAATTCTTTTCAATTCGTTTCAAAACTCATCTTCCTGAAATATGTTCAAGGGTTACGGGGAAAAAAACTGCGGTAAAAAAGAACGTGAGTGAAGGGAAGCACAATACTTTTCATACAGCTTTCGCTTTGTATGGTGGCGGAGATTTTTTTCCTGATTTCTTACTAAAACGTTTAATATAACATCGAACTTTTAAAAAATATTGTTATAGAAATGAAAATGGAAAATACTTTTGAAATTTGGTGGATGCAGAAAAAAACTGAAGAAGAAAGAACCAAATTTTAGGTTTTTGAGACTAAATAGAGGGAGAAGAATAAGGGAAAAAATTATTATTAAACTAACAAGATTTAGAGTGTAGACTTTATGAAATAGAGTTCATATTTAGAAGAGCGTCATTGAAACATGAAGGAGTTGCGGAGGCTATTCTTTTTGTAATATCTGTCATTTATATTCCTTGAAGCTTCCACCCTTGTATCACAGTCCTTTTTTCGGGAAAATGAAGTATTGTTTGTACGTGTAACGGTTTGCACCTGTCACACCTTTTTTTATAAAAGGTTCCGCCTAAGGGAAACTAAAAGCATAAACTACAAAAAAATTCGATTTTTTTTCTACCTTTGTGCGAGATCGCACGTGTAGAATAGATCAGAAGAAAGTTTTAGCTCCCTTTGAGAACTGTACAGGAGATGTACTAAATAAGGAGGTTGAACGTGGAGAAAACGGTAAAAAAGAAAAGAGTTTTCAGATATGATTATACTTCATAAAATTTTTTTAGATATTTTTAACTCTTCGGGTGTGAAAATAACCAATGGCGGCGGAAGGAGAACACAGGATGGAAAAAGACCAGAGGTCATTTTGATCCTAATGGTCTTAAAGACCGATTTCAAAAAACCGTTTATCGAGGGTATAAGGTATAAGGTATAATGGTATACTTGTCGGGAAAGCAAGGGAAAGGATGTAGATGCTAGCCGGAAAACTTCACTTCTACACACAGCGAAAAGAGCAAGTCTGCGCACAGCGAGAGGATGCACCTTAAGGAGACACTTACAGTGTTACCCTCTTTTCCCTAAAACCAAAAAAATATTCCAATACCCGACAAATGTTACATGGCAAAATCAATATTCGTCCGGTAAAGCCGGTTACATAGCAAAATCATAGAGCCCTAGGTAAAGTGAAAAATTTCATCCAAAGTTTTTCATCACTACAGTTTCATACAAAATTTGTTAAAACAAACATTACAACATTGCAATATAGTAAGATTGTTGAAACATTAGGTTGGAAAATAGTCTTCTGGTTAAAACTTCTTCTGGATATCTCGTAACAGCCAAGCTTGTCCTGGCATTTCATGGCTCCTCCTGCGCACCAATCATCAGGTAGCCACCAGCCAGGCCGGATGGCTAGGCCGAAAAAATATTCCAATCCCTGACATATTTTTTAGGCCTTTAAGTAAAAATATTTTTATGATAACAAGCTTTTTGTGAAAAATCGATAATAGAAAAAAAAATGTTTACTCTATAGACGGATATACAACACAATATTGAAACGACCGGACGATTAATTATTTATTTTAAAACGTTTACAGCAAGTCTTTCTCATTCGAACATTCCTTCTCATACCAAACTTCGATAACCCTCCGTAACCTTCCTCCTCAGTCCTACCAACATTAACTATATTACTACAACTCTCATTTTGTTTTCATATTCATATTTATTAACCATTGTTTTCTGCGGATAAACTTTTGGAAATATGTATATCCGAATTTTTTAATTAATTATTGAGGGTCGTATTTTATAAATTTTTGGGGAAACAAAGTTGAAAATTGACTCTTTTGATGCGGAATTTAATTGTAGGAAGTCTATTTTTGGACCAAATTGGTCATTTGAGATTGAAAATGCGGTTGCTTAAGTTTTAAGTGTAATTTTTATTTCATTTTTGTATGATTTTTTGAGAAAATTATCCTTTTAAGCTGAGGAGAAAATAATGAATTCCCGTTAGGGGGAAATCTTTGGTATGGTGGGTGGATAAGTTATTAGAAGATTAAAAGATTTTTATTTTTCAGTGAGTCTGTAGAGAATTCACCGCGATAGGGGTAAAGAAATCCAACATTTGGCTTTTCAAGTTGCCTTTTTTCCTTCTTTTTTTTTCTCTCCCTACGCGTAGCCTGAAATTGTACTGTGGAGGTTCATTAGAGACAGCCATCCTTTAACCATCTGGGAAATAACTCATTACTTTGACTTCCCCTTTACCTTCATCATCCATTTGAAAATTAATATCCTTCCTTGTCTTTGATCATCGACGTTAAGATTTTCACGGAATTTCCCATCGAAACGTTTACCAATGTAATTCGAACGGTATTTAAAATATTACGTTTCTTTTGTTTAACGCAAATATCTAAATAAAACTGCTTTTATCAATTTTTCGTTCCGTCCGTAGAAGGCTGTAATTTCATCCTTCGATCTGTAGCTCCTGAAGAATCTTTCAATTGACATCCTTCGGTGAAGAAAACCATTTTTAACTTCCTTAAAGAAGTTATTGTGATACCCTCGACGTCGGGTTTTTGGGGAAGGGTCTTCCAGACCCCAGAGGGTCAATTCGAATATTAATCTTTACCGATCTCAACTTTGTCTGTGGTGCCGGCCTTAGCATTTTTCCGGAACACTTTACGGCCACAGTTTTCATCCGATTTTCACCAAATTTTCACCAATTACTACTTATATTTTGACTAATTTTTGGTGTAAAAAAATTGCCACTTTTTAATTATTATTTTTTTTAGTAGGGAGAAATTTCATAATATTCTACCCATTACGAGAGGCACATCCCTAGGCCAAAGAGCCCATTATTCTCTACCTTGACACTTAAAAAAAGTTCGAAAATAAAGAACTTAAATAATTTTTCAGAAAAAAGGGCAAAAAAAAAAAAAAAAAAAAGAAAACCCGGAAAATTAGTCGAAAAAAAATCGGAAAATTAAAAAAAATCGGAAAATATTAAAAAAAAAAAACTTAGACAATTATTCGAAAAAAAAAACATCCCCCTCTTTTATACTTCCCCTTCGTTATACTTTCGTACCCTTATACTATCCCCTCCGTTGTACTTCCCCTGACTTATACTTCCCCCTCCGTTATACTTCCCCTCCCATATACTTCCCCCTCCGCTGTACGTCCCCTCCGTTATACTTACCCCTCCTATATTGTTACTCTCGTTAAGGAAGTTTTCGTTGGAAGCTCTTCAAACCAGTACTTTTAATCGGTTTTCACACATTTTTCGTTCAAGGAACTATATTTTTAACTCTAAAAGGAGTTATTGTAATACCATCCATGTTCGGTTTTTGAGAGCATAAATTATCAATGGTTGCTCATAAATAATGCTCTTCAAAAACCGAACATGGAGGGTATCACAATAATTCCTTTTAAAAATATAGTTCCTTGAACGAAAAATGTGTAAAAACCGAATAAACGTGGGGTTAATTTTTTTCTTCTCGCAAGGTAAGCTCGACTGCATGATGGCTGAATTTGGAGGAACGGTAAAGTGAAGTAGTGGCTAATGAGCAAGTTTTAAATCACTTAATCGATTTTGCTTTTATGGGCGGCTTTTTAAGCCCATTCAGAGTGGCCTGGCAAGGCGAAAAATTGAATTTTTTCTACCTTGATACTGGGGCCAGCTCCAGATATGCATTGTTCTCTTTTTTTCGGCCGTCTTAACGGTTTTCTGGAAAATCCCATTTTTCCAGATTTTTGAACTTTTTGATGAGATTCCCTGAGTTTTTTTATATTTCGGCTTTTTAATGAAGTTCGTTAACCTTATTATTGGAAGCAAAAGATGGAATGATCTATTGGAGTAAAAAAATGGAAGTTTCGCTCTAAGACAATCGTTTTGTGGGTGAAATTGAGAACAAAAGAGGAAGACCCCTCTTATCGGGTGCGGTGGTCGATCCCCGATTGGAGAAACATCGAAAGGAGAGGATTTACCGAGTTGGGACAAAAGACCTTTTGTCCTCCCGCGATTCGAGCTCCCCCGGGCCATTGTTATTAAAAACCAGACCACGAACGGGGGGAAGCGGATTCACGGAACGAGGTAACGTCGGCCGGAGGAGGGGGGTTAATAAGTAATGAAAAACCGACCTGGGACTCCATATAAGCCAGACGTGATCCAGCCCCGACTCACCGAGTCCGTTTGAGGAAAATGAAGGCTTATCAGCAGCTCGTACCCTTCTCCTCCACTCAAAACGGGTCCCAAGCTATCTTAAATTTTACGAGGAGAAGTTATTACTGTTTTCATTTTTCACCCGTTTTACGATTCAACTGGGACTATTCCAACCCTACTCCTCCAATGTAATAGAATCAACAATTCCAAGAAAGTAATCATCTCTTATCAATGCTCACGAAACATTTTATACAACAAAATATTTAAATTTTTAAAATGTTTATTAACCTTTTTTTCAATCAAATATAATATTTGTTAAAAAATTTTAGAAGGAACATCTGATAGCGAAGCATAAAAAGACGAGAAGGTAGAAAAGGAATGAGATTCGATCCAAGAGTGCGGCGACAGTTGACCACTGTTTGACCGAATGGACGGGCGCCAACATCCCCCTTTCGTCCCTTGTATCTTCGTACCGCATATCCTCAACTCCGCTGCTCATTTCTTCCGTGTAATCCGCCTAAAAAAAAGCAAAAAGAACACATCAATTTTATATTAAGGCGGGTCAGAAACATAATTCAACCAAGTGTTAGAGAGGGAAGTTGCCTAAAAGTAGTTTCCTATATTTGAGCACTAAAAATCATCGAAAACTTTTTTACGTAAGTCCGTTCTCGTTATTTTGGTATTATCTACAAGGTATTGGGAGCAATTTTTCAGAAACAAAATTTTCCATCGGGAAATAAAAAACTTAATTTTCCTTATAAAACATTTTTTTATTTCCTTAAAGAAGTTATTGTGATACCCTCGACGTCGGGTTTTTGGGGAAGGGTCTTCCAGACCCCTTAGGGTAATTCGAATATTGATCTTTTCCGATCTCAATTTTGTCCGTGGTGCCGGCCGGCCGTCCGGCCGTCTATTTATATTTTTGAAGAATTTTTGGTGTAAAAAAATTGCCACCTTTTAATTATTATATTTTTTAGTAGGGAGAGATTTCATACTTCTACCCATTACGAGAGGCAGATCCCTAGGCCAAAGAGCCCATTATTTCTACTTAGACACTTTAAAAAAATTCCGAAAAAAAAGAAGAATTTCGGAAAATTTTTCAAAAAATTAAAAAACTCGGAAAATTTAAAAAAAAAACCCGGAAAATTTTTCGAAAAATAAACTCGGAAAACTTTTCAAAAAAATCTTCCCCCTCCGCTATACTTCCCCCTTCGTTATACTTTCGTTCCCTTATACTTCCCCCTCCGTTATACTTCCCCTGACCTTTGCTTCCCCTCCCATATACTTTCCCCCCCGTTATACTTCCCTCTCTTATAGTGTTACTTCTCTTTAAGGTAAAAATTAATAATTTTTTAAAACAAACCTGATGAAGCTCCACTCCCAGAATTTTCGCCACCGGACTTCTCAGAACGCTTTGAAGATACCACGGAATCGGCTTTTTAATCGTCGACAAATTATACGTTATAACGGAAATAATAATCGCAAATATAACCATTATCAAATGATATGAATAAAACATAACTAAAAAAAAGGTTATTACAATATCGAGAAAGTAACGAAAAATTACCGATCAATGGAGTTGTGGATCCCATGGCGGGTAAACGCTGTGAAAAGTATATCATGAATATCGATATTAAAATTATTATTGCTCCGGAAAGAACCATTCTTTCTTGTGTGTGGGGCGGTAGCCAAAATAACGATAAAGTCATAAGTACCATGCCTGAAATAAATAAATTAGTAGATGGTGTTTTCATCCCCAAATTCAGGAGAAATTTTTTTTTAAATTGATATGGATTTGGAAAAAAAAATGATTTGTAGGAAAATGTGTAGGTAGATGAAAGGATTTTTTTTTAAATTGGCTTATTTTATTATGTTCGTTTACCTAAAGTGGGCAAAACGATAACTGAAAAATAAGTGGATGAAAGCCTGGAGAGGTAAACCGTGTTAATGATGCCGATGTAGGGTTCTGTACAGCAGGGATAAATTTTGACCTCTCTCTGCCTCACAATTTTCGTTACTTTCCATTCCGATCCGTAAATAGTTAAATCATTTTCATATAACTAAAATACATTTTAATGAATAGAAATAATTGATTTTGTGACTACCGTATTGAGATTTGTAGTGAGGTTAATTTGATCGCCGGAATAGGTCCATGATCCTAAAATAATGTTGCAGGCGTGGGAGTCGAAAGGCCAATGGGTTAAATCGAGATCGCAATAAACTGTGAACTGCGCCGGGGGGACCCAAAGGACCTTACCGTCCGAGTAAACGAGGCAATGGGCGTTTCCGTAATGGTCCATGTTGTTACCTATTGCGCTGAAAATGAAAGAAATAATATAAAGAAAAAAAATAGGGCAACGAGATGAAGGACAAGCTAGGCGTGAGATGAAACATCAAAAACAACTTTAGGACATATGCAAGGAAAACATCCTTGATTGCTCTCCACCTCTACGACGAGAAAAGAAAAAAGTAAGAAATATTAAAACAAAGTTCTCTTTTTTAATAAAAATACTGGTTTGAAGAGCTTACTCCGTAAAGAGAAGTAACAATATAGGAGGGGGAAGTATATGGGAAGGGGAAGTATATAGGAGGGGAAGTATATGGGAAGAGGAAGTATACAGGAGGGGGACGTAAAACGGACGGGACGTAAAACGGAGGGGGAAGTATAACAGAGGGGAAGTATAAGGGGGGGGAGTATAACGGAGGGGGAAGTATAAGGGAACGACAGTATAACAAAAGGAGGGGAAGAATAAGGAAGGGGGAAGTTTTTTAGAAAAATTTTCAAAGTTTTTTTTTGAAAAATTTTCCGGGTTTTCCTTTTTTTCCTCTTTTTTTTCTACTTCCCCCTTCCTTATTCTTCCCCTCCTTTCGTTATACTTTCGTTCCTTTATACTTCCCCCTCTGTTATACTTCCCCTCCCATATACTTCCCCCTCCTTCTTTTTCTTCATAAAAATTCTTAAAAAATATAAGGAGTAATTGGTGAATATTTGGTTAAAATCGGATTAACGGTTCGGCCGCAGCAAATTTTTTAAAATTTCAAACAGACATATCTCCGCCATTTTTTCGAAATTCAAAAATCGCTCTCGCTAGTTTCTTGTTTTATGATTCTCTGTATACTAAAAAATTCCCAAATTTCTAAAAAAAACATTCTTCTTCACCGGCTAAAGAAATTTGTGTGAAAATTTGGTGAAAATCGGATGAAAACTGGCCGTAAAGTGTTCCGGAAAAAAATGCTACGGCCGGCCGGAACCACAGACAAAGTTGAGATCGTTGTAGATCCATATTCGAATTTATCCTACGGGGGCTGGAAGACCCTTCCCCGAAAACCCCACGTGGAGGGTATCACAATACTCCTATTTGAGGAAGCTACAAACGATGGTAGGAATTCGATATTAATTATGCTGTATGTCATCTAATAACACTCATAACTTCATAAGTCTTCATAACTAGTTAGCAAACCCAATCAGACGGAATTAATTAAACAAATGAAGGAATTAATTAAACAAGTGAAAGCGGTTGAATATTATTGCACAGTCGGATTAATGCATTGGCCATATAAATCTTTTAATAGAAATCCTATGTGCTTATGATGCTGTAGATGTTTTGCTTAAACATGAAATCCGCAGTTTATACGTCGGGACGAACTCCGTCTTGTCTGATCTGATTAACCCGGAAATTGATGAGCGTTTAGATTGGATTTGAAAGGGAAGGGGAATCACCGTTGAACATTTCCTGACGATTTATAACAAAAGATGAAACTTGAGTTTTAGCTTGATTTCCACGAAATCTCAGAAGCCCTAAAAAAACGCTACCTGTTATACAGCGTCATATCAGGCTGCCAAACTTCATGATCTGCCATATGGACGTAGGTCATCCCACCGTACTTGGAGGCGTTCCATTTTAATTTATCGTCATTCCAAATCTGAAAATGATTTCAAATTATAAATCTATCAAAATATGAAAATTAATTATCTTTTTGACATTCATTTACATTTTTCGGAGTTGCTCACCATTTTCACCCAAGCGTTGGCCGTCATAACAAACTTTTTATCATCCTGAAAAAAATAAATAATAATTAAAAATTATTTATAATAAAAAGGATGTTCTTTTGAATCAAAGGACGTGAGTATCTAATCAGCAGTATCCTCCTTTATATTTAAAAAGAAATATTGTTCGCCAAAATTTTATTTTTAATTAGTAAAAATTTTAATTATAATTTTGGAAATGTATTCATAGTTGCAAGTAGCGGGAGTTCCATTTAGTTTGTCCAACTTTCTCCGGTTTAGAGGTTTGGGACATAATTCATCTGATACTCCGAAAGTAATTTCCATCCGGTGGAGGTACAATGAAACCCCAATTAATTCCTGACTCCTTTGTTGTTTGAGAAAATAGATAGCCCTGTATTTAAAGAGGGTGGGAGGAACATAATGCTCTGTAATGGAGAACGGTATCAAGTTGTTTTAAGTGGCTTGAGGATTGATTGATTCCTGCGGAGGAAAAAAAAAACTAAAAGAAACAAAAAGGTTCTCTCTAACACATCCTTAAGGAGTTGGTGAAAATTTGATGAAAAGTGTCCCAATGGATGGAGTCGCAGAAAAGAGTTTCTATAGTATAAAACATCGAGAAAACCTGCAAAAATCCGGTTTTCTTGGATAAAAAACCATTAGAAAACCATCACAAAGGGAGTTTCTTGGTAAAAACTATAAAGGGATTTTCTTGGCAGAAAGAGCGAGGAAACCGGCCAATCATCCAGTAAATTCGATTTTTCTTGGCTCAATAACATTAGAAAACCATTACAAAAGATGTTTCTCGGTAGAAAAACTTTTTCTTAAAAATGAGATACTATAAAAAGGTTTCTCTTTGCAGAAAAATCGAGGAATCCGCCGGTGAAATTGATGTTTTTTGGCAGATTAACACTAGAAAACCATCATAAATGGTGTTTCTCGGCAGGGGTGTTTCTTGGTAGAAAAACTAAAAAAGGGATTTTCTTGGCAGAAAGAGCGAGGAAACCGGCCAAGCATCCAGTAAATTCGATTTTTCTTGGCTCAATAACATTAGAAAACCAATACAAAAGATGTTTCTCGGTAGAAAAACTTTTTCTTAAAAAATGAGATACTATAAAAAAGGTTTTCTTACCAGAAAAATCGAGGAATCCGCCCAAAAATCCGGTGAAATTGATGTTTTTTGGCCGATTAACATTAGGAAACCATCATAAATGGTGTTTCTCGGCGGAAAAACTGTTTCTTAAGAAAAGCGTAGCTATAAAAGGGGTTTTCTTGGCAGAAAGGGCGAGAAAACCGGCAAAACATCCGGTAAAATGGATGTTTTTTGGCTCAATAACATTAGAAAACCATCACCAAAGGTGTTTCTCGGTAGAAAAGCTCTCTCTTAAGAAAACTAGACTCAATGGAAGTGATTTTCTTGATTGAAAGATCTAGGAAATCAGCTAAAAATCCGGTAAAATTGATGTTTTTTGGCCGATCAACATTAAGAAACCATTACCAAAGGTGTTTCTCGAAAATCGTAGCTATAAAAGGGGTTTTCTTGGCAGAAAGGGCGAGGAAACCGGCAAAACATCCGGTAAAATGGATGTTTTTTGGCTCAATAACATTAGAAAACCATCACCAAAGGTGTTTCTCGGTAGAAAAGCTCTCTCTTAAGAAAACTAGACTCAATGGAAGTGATTTTCTTGATTGAAAGACCTAGGAAATCAGCTAAAAATCCGGTAAAATTGATGTTTTTTGGCCGATCAACATTAAGAAACCATTACCAAAGGTGTTTCTCGAAAAATCGTAGCTATAAAAGGGGTTTTCTTGGCAGAAAGGGCGAGGAAACCGGCAAAACATCCGGTAAAATGGATGTTTTTTGGCTCAATAACATTAGAAAACCATCACCAAAGGTGTTTCTCGGTAGAAAAGCTCTCTCTTAAGAAAACTAGACTCAATGGAAGTGATTTTCTTGACAGAAAGATCTATGAAATCAGCTAAAAATCCGGTAAAATTGATGGTTTTTGGCCGATCAACATTAGAAACCATTACTAAATGTGTTTCTCAGCAGAGAAACTTTTTCTTAAAAAAAGAGAATCTATAAAAAAGGTTTTTCTTGGCAGAAAAATCGAGGAATCCGCCCGAAAATCCAGTAAAATAGATGTTTTTTGGCCGATAATCATTTGGATACCATCACAAAGGTGTTTCTTGGTAACAAAAACTGTCTCTTAAAAAAGAGGCTGTAATAGGGTTACTTAAGACAAAAAAATCAAGGAAGTCGGCCAAAATTCCGCTAAAATTGATGTTTTTTTGCCGATTAACATTAGAAAACCATCATAAACGGTGTTTCACTGCAAAAAAACTGTCTCTTAAGAGAAAGAGTAACTGTAAAAGATTTTTTCTTGGCAGAAAGAGCGAGAAAACCAGCCAAACATCCGGTAAAATTGGTGTTTTTTTTTGGCTCAATAACATTAGAAAACCATCACAAAAGGTGTTTCTCGAAAGTGATTTTCTTGACAGAAAGATCTAGAAAATCAGCAAAAAATCCGGTAAAAATGATGTTTTTGGCCGATGAACATTAGGAAACCATCATAAATGGTGTTTCTCGGCAGAAAAACAGTCCCTGAAAAAAGTGACTCTTTAAAGGCTTTTTCTTGGCCGATAAATCGAGGTATCCGGCTAAAATTCCGATGAAATTCCGGTAATTGATATTTCTTGGCCGATAGGCCATCAAAACTGTCAAAAATGGTAATTGATATTTCTTGGCCGATAGGCCATAAAAACTGTCAAAATGGTAATGATATTTCTTGGCTGATAGGCCTTAAAAACTGTCAAAAATGGCAATTGATATTTCTTGGCCGATAGGCCATAAAAACTGCCAAAAATAGTAATGGACATTTCTTGGCCGACAGGCCATAAAAACTGTCAAAAATGGTGTTTTTAGCAGAAAAACTCTATAAAAGGGCTTATCTTGGTTGATATACCCAGTAGATAGTACAGTAGAAAGAGTAACTGTAAATGGGTTTTTCTTGGCAGAAAGAGCGAGGAAACCGGACAAACGTCCGGAAAAATTGATGTTTTTTTTGTCTCTATAACATTATTAAACCATCACCAAAGGTGTTTCTCGGTAGAAAAGCTCTCTCTTAAGAAAACTAGACTCAATGAAAGTGATTTTCTTGACAGAAAGATCTAGGAAATCAGCTAAAAATGCGGAAAAATTGATGGTTTTTGGCCGATCAACATTACGAAACCATTACTAAATTTGTTTCTCAGTAGAGAAACTTTTTCTTAAAAAAAGAGAATCAATAAAAAAGGTTTTTCTTGGCAGAAAAATCGAGGAATCCGCCCGAAAATCCAGTAAAATAGATGTTTTTTGGCCGATAGTCATTTGGATACCATCACAAAGGTGTTTCTTGGTTAAAAAAACTGTCTCTTAAAAAAGAGGCTGTAATAGGGTTACTCAAGACAAAAAAATCAAGGAAGTCGGCCAAAAATCCGCTAAAATTGATGTTTTTTTGCCGATTAACATTAGAAAACCATCATAAACGGTGTTTCACTGCAAAAAAACTGTCTCTTAAGAGAAAGAGTAACTGTAAAAGATTTTTTCTTGGCAGAAAGAGCGAGAAAACCAGCCAAACATCCGGTAAAATTGGTGTTTTTTTTTGGCTCAATAACATTAGAAAACCATCACAAAAGGTGTTTCTCGAAAGTGATTTTCTTGACAGAAAGATCTAGAAAATCAGCAAAAAATCCGGTAAAAATGATGTTTTTGGCCGATGAACATTAGGAAACCATCATAAATGGTGTTTCTCGGCAGAAAAACAGTCCCTGAAAAAAGTGACTCTTTAAAGGCTTTTTCTTGGCCGATAAATCGAGGTATCCGGCTAAAATTCCGATGAAATTCCGGTAATTGATATTTCTTGGCCGATAGGCCATCAAAACTGTCAAAAATGGTAATTGATATTTCTTGGCCGATAGGCCATAAAAACTGTCAAAATGGTAATGATATTTCTTGGCTGATAGGCCTTAAAAACTGTCAAAAATGGCAATTGATATTTCTTGGCCGATAGGCCATAAAAACTGCCAAAAATAGTAATGGACATTTCTTGGCCGACAGGCCATAAAAACTGTCAAAAATGGTGTTTTTTAGCAGAAAAACTCTATAAAAGGGCTTATCTTGGTTGATATACCCAGTAGATAGTACAGTAGAAAGAGTAACTGTAAATGGGTTTTTCTTGGCAGAAAGAGCGAGGAAACCGGACAAACGTCCGGAAAAATTGATGTTTTTTTTGTCTCTATAACATTAGAAAACCATCACCAAAGGTGTTTCTCGGTAGAAAAGCTTTCTCTTAAGAAAACTCAACTCAATGAAAGTGATTTTCTTGGCAGGAAGATCTAGGAAATCAGCAAAAAATTAGGTAAAATTGATGTTTTTTGGTCGATCAACATTAGAAAACCACCAAAAAAGGTCTCTTCTTTAGAATTCATTAACACGAAATAATATGGGTGAAATTTAGAACGTTCACGCCCATGTCAAGACCGCTTACCGGGCGAAAAATTTCATTTTTTTTCTACCTACGTCGGGAGTCCAGAACCAATTCTCTTTGGTATTTTTTATGCTTTTCATAACTATGATAAATTTTTTTAACTTACAATATGAGCATATTTAAGTTCTAGTTCTACAAAAAGATCGGTCGTATTTTTATGATGAGAAGGACGAGCGAATTTGTCATATCCCTGTAAAAGATCTCGTTTAAAAGATCAGTCGACGTCGCGTTCCAAAGAGGAGCATCATTTTCTGAAATGAAATAAAATTTTAAAAAGGTAGAAAAAAGAAATGTTTAAACGGATAACATAAACATTGATCCAAGGTCTCCCCCCTACAAGTGGTCAAGTGTAAATATTAAATTGAACGGGAGAGAGAAGAAGCGATTGCATAGACAGAGATAGATCACTTCATTGTTGATAATGGAGGCACAAAGGAAGTTCTAATCTTCCATCCTTTCATTTCTGATTCCAGAATTTTTTTTATAGCGAATCCTCCTTCCAACAGGTGGAAACTTTTTTTTTCGCCTTCTTTCAAGAGCCGGTTATAAAATTGAATTTTATCTGTTACCATTCGGAATAGAAAAGGGGATAAACTAATTGAAACAGTTTCTCTACCGTGATACCCCCTTTTCCGGCAAAGCCCTCCAATTAGCCCCACCTAAATCCCATAAACATTAAGCCCTAAACCCTATAATATCGTTGGTGAAAACAAGTACACTTAACTGAATTACACGCTTCTCTTACATCCTTTGTAAAGATTAGGTTAAAAAGTAAACCGTTCTAATATAATAGTAGACATTAAGTTATCAAGTTCTGTTTGTGAAGTTTCGAAGATCGAGGTTTTTCGGAAATGGCGAGTCTATAATAATTTCGTTGCCATTAAACCATGAAAAACGCTCTAAAATACGAAAAAATGGTGTTTTATCGCCCTTCAACATTGGGAGACCATCAGAAAGGGTGTTTCTTTGTAGAGAAACAGTACCTAAAAATAGAGACTCTAAAAAAGGCTTTTTCTTGGCCCATAAATCGAGGTATCCGGCTAAAATTCCGATAAAATTGATATTTCTTGGCCGATGGGCCATAAAAACTGTCAAAAATGGCAATTGATATATCTTGGCCGATAGGCCATAAAAACTGTCAAAAATGATGTTTCTTGGCAGAAAAACTCTACAAAAGGGCTTATCTTGGTCTATCAGTACCGAAAATCGGCTAAAATTAAGATAAAATTGATGTTTCTTGGGCGATAGACGATAAAAACTGTCAAAAATGGTGTTTCTTGGTTGAAAAAGTCTATAAAAAGGCTTATCTAGGTTGATCAGTACCGAAAACCGGCTAAAATTGATGTTTCTTGGCCGATAGGCCATAAAAACTGTCAAAAATGGTGTTTCATGGCAGAAAAACTCTATGAAAGGGCCTATCTTGGTCGATCGGTACCGAAAACCGGCAAAAATTGATGTTTCTTGGCCGACAGAAAATAAAAACTGTCAAAAATGGTGTTTCTTGGTTGAAAAAGTCTATAAAAGGGCTTGTCTTGGTCAATTAGAACCGAAAACCGGCTAAAATTCAGATAAAATTGATATTTCTTGAACGACAAACAAAGAAAAGTATCAAAAATTTTGTTTATCGAAAAAAAAACACGATAAGTAAGGGTTTTCTTGGCCGAAAGATCGAGAAAACCGGCCAAACATCCGGCAAAATGGATGCCTCTTGGCCGATAAATTGAGGTATCGTGCTAAAAATCCGATAAAATGGATTTTTCTTGGCCGATAGGCCATAAAAACTTTCAAAAATGGTGTTTTTTAGTAGAAAAACTCTATAAAAGGGCTTATCTTGGTCGATCAGTACCGAAAACCGGATAAAATTGGTTTTTCTTGGCAGAAAAACTCTATGAAAGGGCTTATCTTGGTCGATCAGTACCGAAAATCGGATAAAATTGGTGTTTCTTGGAAAAACTCTATAAAAGGGCTTATCTTGGTCGATTAGTACCGGATGCCGGCTAAAAATCCGGTAAAATGGATGTATCTTGAACGATAAACAACGCAAAATTTTCAAAATTGTGTTTATCTGTAGAAAAACTATCCTTGAAAAAAGGGACGATAAATAAGGGTTTTCTTGGCAGAAAGATCGAGGAAAACCGGTAAAATGGATGCCTCTTGGCCGATAAGCAATAAAAACTGTCAAAAATGTTGTTTCTTGCCAGAAAAACTGAGTCTAAATAAAAGGTACTCAATAAATTGCTTCTCTTGGCCAATAAATCGCAAAAACTGGCAAAAAATCCTGAAAAATTTCTTTTTCTTAGTCAATAAACAATTGAAAACTATCCAAAATTGTGTTTTTTGGCAGGAAAACTGTCTCAGAAGAAAGAGACACTTTAAATAAGGGTTTCTCTTCGCCTAAAAGTCGAAGAACCCGGCAAAAAATCCCAAGCTTGATTGAAATTTATTAACCCTCTGCCGAAAAACCTAAAATTAGGGAAATGATAAAGAATTTATTAATTATTAATCCAGAAAATCAATCACTAAATATTAATAACATATATAATTAATAGAATGTAACCTGATAAAACCTTAATTACTAAGTTGCTCCCTATTGTTGACAAACATTCCCCCAACGGTAACACAAAATATGTTAATAAATTTCAATAATCAGGATTATTTTCAATAATTCTAGATTTTCGATGGAATTGCGTTGGCCATAATAATATCTGCTCTATTTTATGATTTGATTTTCCAAAGGTAAAAAAAAAAAAAAAAAAAAAAAATTGGCTAGCCTCGTTCAATAATTTTATTGTAAATTTTAATAATATGTACCTATAAATAATTTGTGGACTTGAGTAACGGCAATTTTCAGTTTTCCTGTTTTATCTAAAATAAAAAAAATAATTTAAAATATTGGAATTTTATTTATTATCCATCCAAAACGATTTTCAGGACGCCAGATTGTTCATTCAAAATATTTGAACGAAAAACGGAGTTTAAACTTTGAACTCGTGATAAAATTTTAATTTGCTTTGTTATAAACCTCGTTATAATCAAAGAAGTTTGATTCTAATGTATTAATTACAATCTCATAAAATCAATAAAGCAACAACTATTAATTAGAACCTAACTTGCTTAACATGCCTTGAATTTTGATGTGGGATAAATGAAATTTTTAAAATCGGTTTATAAAACAATAATAATTCAATTTTTAGAGGGGAAGCTAAGTGGATAAAATGGGTTAAAGCGTACGTGGAGCCTTTTTATTCTCACTTCCTACTCTCAAGTCGAATTTAGTAAATAAAAGAATATTTTTTTGGATAAATGATTTGTTGATAAAGATTATAAATTCAAAGATCTTATTAAAGTTATTCAAGTAAAATATGAACCTAATTTACATTATTGTACTTCTTTTTAGAAAATAAAATACAAGGTTTGAATTAAAAGTTAATTTATGACCATCCTTCCCTTAGTTTCAGACACTTTTTACTTCTCTTTGCGTTTCTCCCTGTTTTTAAACTTTGGTTTAAAAAATGCAGAAAAAAAAAAGAGTTGATGAGGTAGAGAAAGGAGCTTAAAGTTTCCCTTGAGATTCCTTTTAGATATTAAGTAGACAAAAGAGTTTAATTACTTTACAAATTAGCCCCGGAAATTTTTATTTTTAGAATTAATAAAAGAAAAATGTATGATTATACTTTTGTTTGGGTTATCCGAAAGGACGAAAGACGTTAAATAAAGGATGGAAAAAATTAAAGGCACTGTACATTCTGACATTGTAGACACGACTGATCGCTCCGGCTAATTCGTTATCGGCCATCCCCCTACCAGCCGTTTAAAATCGACGAAGAAATTTTCTTCGGTTATATGGTAAATTAAAGTTAGAAGTAAAAAGGTTTCAATAAATTTGGTTTTTCCTGCTCCCCGGTTCAGTTGAATTCATTTCATCCAACTTTTAAATCAATTATCCTCCTTGTTATATAAAAGTTTAAGCTTTTTTTTTCAAACAGCAATCATTGAGTCTAAGACCCTGATCACCAGCCCACGTATGACAGAAAAACTTCCAATTTTTATGCATTTTATTTCCCACATTTCTTGACCCCCAAAAGTCGCTAATTTAAGCTTTTTTTTCAGGTTTGATAAAATTATGCATTTCAAATGAAGGGCGATTTTAAAATTTGAACTTTCGTGATTGAGGGTAAATGCTATGAAATTCATTCGTGACTAAACCCCTCGGATAACTTGGCCAAATCAACCTTCGGAACTTCGACGAAGCCAACTCGGGTCAACCTCATTTCCAAAGGTTTAACTTTAAGTTTAGACGGCTTCGAATTAGAATTGAATAGAAGATTTCTCCGGGAGGAATACTTTTAAAAACCTTTTCTATAATATCATTAAATAATCATAGTAATTCCTCAAATTCATATATATTTTTTATATGTCCCAATTTACTATAACGCTTCAGGGTAACCGATATTAGAAGTGGGATAGTACTAGGACCTCGGGTGATTTTTGCGATATCAGAAGTGGGATCGTATTAGGTCCTGGAGCAATTTTTGTGGTATCAGGAGTGGGATAACTGATATCTGAAGTGGGATCGTATTAGGTCCCGGGGTAGTTTTTACGATGTCAGAAGTGGGATCGTATTTGGTCCTGGAGCAATTTTTGTGTGGTATCAGGAGTGGGATAACCGATATCAGAAGTGGGATATTATACAGCTCTCCGTTAATCATCTCCGGCAAAAAGATAACCACGGTGGGATGACCGATATCAGAAGTAGGGTCGTATTGGGTCCTGGAGCAATTTTTGTGGTATCAGAAGTTGGATAACCCATATCGGAAGTGGGGTTGTATTAGGTCCCGGTAACTTTGTGATATCAGAAGTGGGATAACCGATATCAGAAGTGGGATATTATACAGCTCTCAGTTAATCATCTCCGGCAAAAAGATAACCACGGTGGGATGACCGATATCAGAAGTAGGGTCTTATTAGTTTCTGGAGCAATTTTTGTGGTATCAGAAGTGGGATAACCGTTATCAGAAGTGGGGTCATATTAGTTTGCGGGGTAATTTTTGCGATGTCACAAGTGGGATCGTATTAGGTCCTGGAGCAATTTTTCTGGTATCAGAAGTTGGATAACCCATATCGGAAGTGGGATAGCATTAGGTCCCGGGGTAACTTTGCGATATCAGAAGTGGGATAACCGATATCAGAAGTGGGATATTATACAGCCCTCCGTCAATCATCTCCGGCAAAAAGATAACCACGGTGGGATGACCGATATCTGAAGTAGTGTCGTATTAGGTCCTGGAGCAATTTTTGTGGTATCAGAAGTGGGATAACCGATATCAGAAGTGGGGTCGTATTAGTTCCCGGGGTAATTTTAGCGATATAAGAAGTGGGATAACCTATATCAAAAGAGTTAATATTAAGTCCACCAGTTCCTAACTTTTTTATATCAGAAGTGGGATAACCCATGTCCCTGATAAAAAGATTGTTTAAAAAAAGATCCTGCATATTTTTCAATTCCAGCTATAAAGGATAAGTTCCAGGAATCATAAGAAAATCAAAATAAATTTTAAAAAATTGCGATCTCCACTTAATTTTTTATCCCTTCTAAAAAGCGCTCTAACGGAATTTCACTTTATCAACAAAATAGAGCAACACTATAACCTTTTTATAACCTTTACTAATTGCGTCGTAAACAAAAGTATTTAGATTTCGGGAAATGTTTTTAAAAACGTTTTCCGGGGTCGGAAAAAGTAATAAAATGTAAAAACAAAAAGAATTTAATTTTTTTCCGACATGGGTGTCAACCTGATGTGCCTCACTTCGGCCGGAGGGCTTCCCCTCTTCACTCGAAAAATGGGAAACGTCGAACCTGTAAGTATTGTAGGCGTATTTGAAATATTCTTATGATGCCTCTGGCTGTTAAGATTCTGAAGTCTCCAAAGCAACATTTCCAAGACTATAAATTATGTAGGATATCCTTGACTGTGAAAAGTTACTGCAGGCCTAAAATAAGAAAACAAAATCCAAAAGCTGATCTGACAGCTGCACTTGCTGCTTCCTTTGAAAAATATCAGTTCCTCGATTGCTTATTATCCTCCATTTTTATTTTCCAGCTTCCCTTTTCAACAATCGGATCACTCAATGGAGTTCATATGTTTGCCAAGTCTCACGGAGTCACAATCGATAATACACAAACCGACCAGGCGACAGTCTTGTGGAAAGAATATGAAGACAGGTATGTAGTTTTTTTAATTTGGGTTGTTTTCTAAAATATGTTTTCAGTGTCGTCCTTATTGCTGTTGGAGCCCTAAATGATAAGCAAATCCTTAATTATTTACTTGACGCAGTTTTCAACGCAATGGTTTTATCAGTTGGCATCGAAGAAATCAAAACGATCAAAAATGTCGAGCGGCTCAAAAGAGATTTAAGGGTAAAACGATTGAAAATCCTATAAATATCGGGTTTCCTTGTCAAAAAAAACTAAAAGATTCTCCCGGAAATCCTGTAGAAATGGCGTTTTTTGTCTAGAAATCGAGGAAATTCTTAAAATCCCGTAAAAATGGGATTCTTTGTCAAAAAGCTAAGAAAATCATTGTAGAAGTTGGGTTTTCTTGTCAAAAAACTGATAAAAAATACTAAAAATCTGTAAAAATGTGGTTTGTTTGTAAAAAAAAAAAAATTAAGGGAAAATCCTCTCAGGTCAAAAAACCAATAAATTCTCCTAAAAATCCTGTAGAATTGGGGTTTCTTTTTTAAAAAACCGAGAAAAACTTCCTTAAAATCTGGTGATATGAGTGGTTTTTGTAGCAATGGGGTTTCCTTGTCAAAAAAACGAGAAGTTCTCCTGAAAATCCTGTTAAAATGAGGTGTCTAAAAACTGAGGAATTCTCCTAAAAATCCAGTATAAATGTAATCCTTACCCAAAAAACTGAGAAAAACATTTTTAAAATTGGATTTCCTTGTCCAAACTGAAAAAATGGCGTTTCCTTCTTAAGAAGTAAAGGAAAACTACTGAAAATTGGGTAGATTTTGGGGCTTCCTTTTATAAAAATAAAGGAAAACTTCTGAAAATCTGGTAGAAATGGGGTTTCTTTGTCAAAAAGCTGAAACAATCATTGTGAAAGTTGGGTCTCCCGGTCAAAAACCTAAACATAAATACTGAAAATCTGTAAAAATGTGGTTTGTTTGTATAAAAAATAATGAATGGAAAATCCTCTCCAATGGTCAAAAAACCAACAAATTCTCTAAAAATTCCTGTAGAAATGGGGTTTCTTTTTTAAAAATCGAGAAAAACTTCCTTAAAATCTAGTGATATGAGTGGTTTTTGCAGAAATGGGGTTTCCTTGTCAAAAAATCGAGAAATTTTCCTAAAAATCCGGTATAAATGTAGTCCTTACCCAAAAAACCGAGAAAAACTTTTTGAAAATTAGGTTTCCTTGTCAAAACTGAAAAAACGGGGGTTCCTTCTCGAGATATTAAGAAAAACTCCTGAAAATTGGGTATATTTTGGGGCTTCCTTGTAAAAAAAATTAAGAAAAAATCCTGAAAATCTGGTAAATGGAGTTTCTTTGTCAAAAAGCTGGAAAAGTCATTGTTAAATTTGGGTTTCCTCCTCAAAAACCTGATAAAAAATACTGAAAATCTGTAAAAATGGGGAAAATTCAAAATCCTCTCAATTGTAAAAAAATAGAGGAAAACTCCTGAAAATCTGGTAGAAATGGGGTTTCTTTGTCAAAAAAAACCGAGAAAAATTCCCTAAAAATCCTGTTAAAATTAAGGTTTCTTGTAGAAAATCCCAAAATCCTCTTAAAGTACAATAAAGTGTGAAATATCTCGAAAAAACCAATAAATTCTCCTAAAAATCCTGTAGAAATGGGATTTTTTTTTTAAATTGAAAAAACTTCCTTAAAATCTGGTGATATGAGTGGTTTTTGTTGAAATGGGGTTTCCTTGTCAAAAAATTGAAAAGTTATCCTGAAAATCCAGTATAAATGTAGTCTTTACCCAAAAAACTGAGAAAAACTTTTTGAAAATTAGGTTTCCTTGTCAAAATTAAAAAAATGAGGTTTCCTTGTCAAGTAAATAAGGAAAACTCCTGAAAATTGGATAGAAATGGGATTTCTTTGTCAAAAAACCGAGAAAAATTCCCTGAAAATCCTGTTAAAATGCGGCTTTCTTGTTGGTAAGCCCAGAATCCTCTTAGTACTAAAAAGTGAGAACTACCTCTTTTTTGAAGACTAAAAGCTTAACATAAACTTAAAATCGCTTTTTTATTCTTGGTTTCATTTCTCTGTTTCTAGCAATTATTTGTTGGACTCCCTCACTTTGGGAATAAAAACTTAAGACGCCATTAATAAAAACAGTTTTGCTTTTTTATAGGTTTCTTATTCAGTGATCGACAGCATTTTAGAATGCTTGGATTATGGAGACCGATGCCCACACAGTTCCCACAATATATTCAAATACGTCCAGACAATTCTTTGCTCTGAGGCTGATGAGCTTCAAGTACGTTTTTATTTTTCATTTTTTTCAATCTAATATTTATAATTTTTAAGGACTTATTAGATACATTCGTTGAAAGCGTGAGTTCTCTCTTTGGATGCCTGACGATTGAAAATTGTATTGTGACAGCGACTGAAAGCTGGTGGGAACTTGACGCGATGGAACGGAAACTTCTTTCGCATGTTTTGATATCAAATTCGAACTGTACGGCCTTCGATGTTCCCGTTTTCTTACCTTGCAAAAGTCCCAATGTATGTTAATTCTTGTTTTATTTTCTCTTATCTTTTTGTTTTTAAGGTTCCATTTAGATTCGTTGGTGTGTGCCTTATAAATGCTGTCTGGCTTTGTGTTCTTTGCGGCCCGAATCCTGATTTGACTGAAATTCAAAATTTAGCGTTTGAAACATGGTCTCCGTCGATGCCGTTGCTTAAAACTGCTTTTCAAACTTACCCTCGGAACATCCCTAATTCTGTGCAAGTTCACAATTCAGTTATTGGGTATGTCCAGCTACTGGAGGCTTTATTTCTGCTAGAAAGACCTAATCTTGTTTTCATTGCTAGAATTTTTTTGATTGATACGTCCATTGGGAAATTTCTCTGCTGCAATCTGAACAGCACAAAGAAAGACTACAAATCATCCTTTGAAGTTCTAAAAACATTTTTTTACCAGGCAGCCAATTTGTTGGTCGAAAATGGTCAGTTTTTAATATTTTTATTATTAAAATAAGGGATTTTTTAGATGATGTAGATAAGCCATGCGAGACGTATTTATGTGCAGAATATCATAAACTTCACGCTTTAAAAGATGGAAATAATGTTATTTGTCTTATGTTCCATTCAGCCGTTCCAACGCATACTATGAGGTAATATTTTGTTTTGTTTTATTAATTAATTAACTAATTAATTTATAGGTCGATTTCTCGACAAACGCTCACCAGTCTGACATCCGGAAGCGATTTTAGATGGTGAAAAAAAATAAGTTCATTCAAAGTACCTAAAAAGCTGTGATATTTGCGATTAAATGGATACTTTTCTTAGTTTTTAAGTCTTATGAAGGAAAAAAACATCATTAATATAAGGCCCTAATTAGAAGATTCTCTGCCATTTAATTTGCTACTTCAGTGATACTGCATTCTAAATTAGTGATGTAATTTAAAAAAATAAAGTATTCATTTTTTTCCTTCTATTTGGATTGATAAGTTATTCACGAAGCCTTTGTTATCAAAAATAGAAAAAGTGCTGGTATATGGCCCTGAAGAAAAGAAACATTCCTTATCATTTTTAAGCTTGTTCTTCATGATTTATTGAGTGATACAGGTTGACATCAAGGTTATACAAAGGAGGTTATGAGCTTGCTTCTTCCGCCTTTTTGATAAGTGTTTAACGTGTTCAATCATCGACCGCTGAGAGTGCAAGAATACACTTTTCTTGGAAGTTGCTTCGCGCAAAGTGGTGTGAAAACCCATTTTCGTAAGCGTCTATTGGAGGTATCACATTAAATTTCTTCTGAGTAATTTCAAACGTTCAAGATTATTCTATAAGATTTAAAAATCTTGGTACATGAGGTAAAAGAGAGGTTGAGCAGGGGAGGAACGGAGGATCTAACCTCTAATTTATGCGTGATGTGATGATATTTCCCTGTTGACTCTGAATGCGGAATTTCGAAAAAAAGGCGGTCGATAACTCGGCGGACGGAGACGGACGGCGAGTGAGAGCGCAAGATCAACGAACGCAAACTCAGTCAGTCTGAGTCAGAGAGGGAGTCGTGAAACGTCGCCATGAGTATCGTCGACGGGTTTTTAGTGAGTAGACTTATCGAGTTGATCAAGGCGAACCGTTGCCTTTACGACCCGAGAAACGAAAATCATAGCAACAGAGCTTATGTTAATAGCGTTTGGAGATCCATCGCTGTAGAAATGGGTCAACAAGGTTAGTTTCCCGCCTTTGACTGCCTGTCTCTTATCATCCTCCATTGTTCCCTTCTCTATCATGGAAAAACATTCGAGTTCTCGCAATTCAACTACCTCTAGTAATTATCAAATTTAAAAAATCTCCAGTTAGGTTATTTTTTGGTTATTTTGTTCGTACACATTGATAGTTTTTGTTCAATATTTTATTTTTCAAGAATAGGTACCCTGGAATCGAAGAAGAGAAAATTGGTTTTTTATTGACTGGAATTCTTTTAGAGACTCTCTGCCGTGAAAAATGGATAAACCTGAGAAGCAATTTCGCCCGTGAGTTGAGGAAGACCAGACGGAAAATGTGCGAGGAAGGTGGAAAAATAACATCCCAATGGGTTTTTTATGAGGCGATGAGTTTCCTCGCTCCTTACGTCAAAACTAGACTGTAAAAACTCAATTTTAGTTAAATAAAATATTAATTTCTCTTTTGTAGCGCCACTGTGGACTCAGGCGAACAAGAAGAAACGAGAATCAAACTGGAAAATGACTACAACGAAAATGACTACGAAGAGCCACCGATGGTTCTGAACGCTTTCTCGGTGAACGAGAACAAACGTAAATACGACGAGTTAGAAATGGACGATGATAAAATGTTCCTGTTAAGCCTTCATTCGAAACTTAAGGAACTGCCCATTTTGGACAATCTTAGCTTTAGGATCGAAGTTCACACGCTTTTATTGCAAAAATTAAAAGCCGCCATGGAAAGATCTCCCGCGCCGTCCTTATCTTCAGAAACACCTAGACACGATCCTGAATAATTATCCCTTTTTTTCTATTTGTAAATAAAAATATAAGTTACTTGCAATTTTTACCTAAAATTCACCTTTTGGAATGCTGGAAAAATACTCCCGGTTTGGCTTGTGAAGGATAACATTCCCGTGGGGAGGAAGGGATTAAAAAAATCTATCTAAAAATCCTTCTCTTGGTCAGAGTCAACAACCACTGACTCACGGAGAGGGTCGTTAAAATTTTGATCGTTTATGGGCAAGAAAAAACACGTAAGCAGACGATCGCCGCATAACCTAAATGAAGGTTATGTTGGAGTTTCGCGCCCTCCAAGTTTTCGCCTCTATAAAAATTTTTTGTCTCGGCGTTTTTAATGCGCTTATATTTAATGTCAATATCCTAAGCTGAAGATAAGATAATGAAAAAAAAATCCTTCAGAATCTTTTTAATCTTTGGGGTTAACAAAAAAATTTGCGACAATTTTTATCAAGGCTTTTCCATTGACTAACTTATTAAAAAAAACGACGTTTTTCACTACTTTTTCACTTCGTTATCATCAGTTTGATCTTAAAGTGGGTGAATAACGCAAATACAAAATAAAAAGTTGGCGGCAGTCCAGTACGCATGCGTGGATGTATTGAGCAGTTTTCCCCCCTTCTATAAAGAAATACGTAGTCGCGATCGGCGGCTCTTTCGATGATGTACTTTTTCACCATATTGGGATAGACGAGTTCGATCGTTTTTATAAGTGGTGCGAAATTGATATTCAACTACTGATGCTATAATTCCCCTTGAAATTACGGATTTTATCGTCAATTTTACAAACTGAATAATCAAAGGTAATGAACAAAAAAATTTCTTCAGTTTATAACTTTTTTTTAAGGATGCTCGAAATTTCACGAGCTGCTGATGGTCCTGTATCAAATTTGGGAGGAGCGCCGCCTCTCAAAAAGGCCAAAACTGACGAAGGACTCCGTGAATACGCACACAAAGTTTGCCGCGATTATTTACATGGTGCCTGGCTCGGCATACAACCTCAAGATATGATTTTTAAAAAAGTCAGGTAAATTTTACTATAAGGAAAAACCTCCGACAATTTTTTATCTTCCTCAAAGAAGCTACTGTCTTTTTTTTATTGCGCTGTCAATTTGAAGGGCACGTCAAAACGTCTTTCCACTCCAACCAAGAAAATGGTTTGATTGCGTGTGTTTTATCACGCTAGAATAAGAATAAATTCACCGAAACTTATTGGATTTGCAAAAATACTGCAAGGACATAGATTGAATCCATCATGGGTTCTTAAGAAATGTTTATGCTTTTCAGCTTCTAAGCAATGGGTCAACGATGGACTCAGTTCCCCCGTTAATTTTAGCGAACATTTGGTTATGTGAGATACTGAATTGTTGAAATTCTTTCAGCGGAGGTTTAAGCAATATTCTCTACTACTGTGCTCTTCCAGAGGAAGTGGTGCCGTTGAGCGGTGAACCTTCACGACTCCTTATACGCATCTACGGGAAAGTAAACGGCGAAAGGGCTTTCGAGACTCTCGTCACAGAAAGCGTTATATTCACGTTACTCTCCGAAAGCCAAAGGGGCCCCAGACTCTACGGCGTCTTCTCGGGTGGAAGGCTTGAAGAGTACATTCCAGTAATGAAAAAGAAAATAACGTCTGTCATAAATAATTTTCTTTGTAAACTAGGCACGACCTTTGCAAACACATGAGCTCGCAGACCCGAATTTCAGCCGTTTCATCGCTGATAAAATGGCACAAATTCATCTTATGGACGTCCCAATAAATAAGCAACCGAAATGGATTTGGCAAACGATGCAAGGGTGAGTGGAAGTAAAAGAGTACTTAAAAGGCAACTTGAAGTGTATCATGTCGGTCAACGTTCAAAACGTGATTTTCAAGAGGTTTCAACCACGTGTTAATTAAATTCCTTAGTTGAAAAAAATGTGAAGAAAAAAATTTGCAGCACAGTGGAAAACTTTGACCTTTTTTTGATTTTCCATGTTTACGTGTTGTCAGTACGATTAGATTACAAATATTTACTCATGAAAGAATGACGGAGTATAGATGAGAAAAGCCTTTGTTTATTATTCATGCTGTAAACTTTTTTTTTGTTGGTACATTTTGAAATTCCGTTTTACTTTTTCCCTAAGCGGATCAACAATACCGTGTTTTCAGGCCTATAAATATCGCGTTCTCTACAGGGTCGTGGACATAGGCCAAGTATTTCATGAGGGAACACCTTGATTTCCTAGTTTCAACTATCATATGATATCTATTTGGGCCAAACGTTTTTTTTACGCATCGCAAAAATTATACTGAAGGTGACGCACTCGCACTTTACGTCGAGACCTAGGAAATTGGACATCAAGCGTTAGCTCCTTTTTCGTTGCTTCGTTCCGCCACTGGGCTCCTACAAGCGTTGACTATTCCCTCATTCATTGATGCTTCCTTCTTTTAGTCGTGTTAATGGTGAATCGTTATTTTCTGTTGATCGCTCTTTAACGATTGCTGCCCCACTTGCTACATGCCAAACATTTGCAGCATACACTTAAATCATCAACGCCCAATCAATTAGGGGAATCGTCAACGCTAGTCTTAGCCGTCGGGCAGAAAGAAGCCCCGGACAAGAAGCTACAATTCCATCATCAGCCAATTAATCCTTGAGGCAAAAATTATACTGAATGATGACGCACTTATTGACTTAAATATAATATTGTGACTAATGACTTAATGACATTAAGATGAAGTCCCGTGGTTTACGCGACTCGAGACCTAGGAAAATTGGACATCAAGCGTTAGCTCCTTTTTCGTTGCTTTGTTCGGCCACTGGGCTGCTACAAGCGTTGACTATTCCCTCATTCATTGATGCTTCCTTCCTTTAGTCGTGCTCAATGGTGAATCGTTATCTTCTGTTGATCGCTCTTCAACGATTGCTGCCCCGCTTGGCTACGTGCCAAAAATTTGCAGCATACACTTGAATCATCAACGCTCATTCAATTAGGGGAATCGTCAATGCTAGTCTTAGCCACCGGGCAGAAAGGAAGCCCCGGACAAGAAGCTGCAAGTCCATCATTGAAACGACCCCCTTATGAACCGCTGTTACCTCAGCCACGATTTATTTATTGGCAGTAGCTCCTCAAGAGAGTATACTTTTAATTTTACTTATTTGTTATACTTGTAATTTTTATATTGCGTCCGTATTCCGCAAGTTTTTTGAGAAGTTTATCAAAGAATTATCCAAGATTTTGAAGTTTTCCTCCCATTTTATGAGAAAATTGTTGGTTTTTTTAAAAATATTTTTCTTTATGATTTGGTTCTAGAATAAATTTATTTTGTTGAGAACAAAAGATTTTTTCAAAAATGTAGAAAATCAATTTTTACGGTAAAAATAAAAATTCGAAAAATAGAATTTTTATTTAAATTTATGATTTATGATAAAGCTGAAAAGGAAGTTTTTTTGAATTCAAACAATTAGCCAATAATAGAGGAGGAAATGACTGTGATAACGGGTATCTCACGACGCGTTTCGGCTTAAGAAGCCTCGTCAGGTGAGTTATTCTCTCTATCATAATCATTTCTATCTTTTCACTGTGAACCTATCTCCGAGTGATTTAGTGGATACAGCGGGAAGCTGGAAACAAACCGTCTCCCTAAAGCTCACCGCCGCCACCGTTCCCCAAGAGATAGAGCCATTCACCACCTCATTATTGGTTTTTAATTTCTATGACAGATTTGCTGCCATGACATTACTTTTACATTTTACTTTTAAACAAGGCTTTTTAAGCCGAAACGCGTCGTGAGATACCCGTTATCACAGTCATTTCTTCCTCTATTATTGGTTAATTCTTTGATAGAACGTGGTTTCTCGTTCAAATGAGCGGAAAAAAAGCCCAAAAGTTGCATGGTTGTGAAAAAACAAAGAGGTTATAATTCCACACACTCTAAAAACTCTAAAAAGACTTATAGTAGGTTCATTACCACGAAGATCTTTGAGTTCTCTGCCCCGTGACGTCTATGAATCTCTGCCACCTCTTTTGCATTGACACTTTTGCAAGGTTTTCAGAAGAGCCAAAGTACGGATTAATTTCTCATTGGAATCAATGCATCACCTGTTGGCTAAATCGTGAACTACGCGTTTTCTGTTGGTAAAGGGTTAAACTGCCAACGGAATTCGATTCACCGCAAAATTTACCATCAGAAACAATGGCTTACTCAAAACTGACAAAAAACGACTTGTCCGGTGTTAGAATTAACGATTTTTTCCCTTCTGAATTTTTTCCTGTTATAGCCTGGTCGATAATTTATTTTTAATTCAGATTTTTTAAATTTTTTAGATGGATCACTCAGATTGAAAACATTCTCGAAACTAACGAAATATCAGATGAATCTCAGGAAATGATTGACACGTTGAAACAACTTAATTTACCCGAAGAATACACATTTCTTCGGTACGTAATTTAATTATATAACCATAAAAATTTTATTTTAAAAACGATATAGAGAATATTTAATAAATATTCAATCTCCGGTCGTTTTTTGCCATAACGATCTTCAAGAAGGGAATATTCTTTTGAGGGAAATCAAGGGAGAAGACGGAAAAGATACGAAAAAGTATCCCAACTTTCCTACAAGCAGCGAAAACCTATCGTAATCGATTTCGAATATTGTTCGTACAACTACAGAGGATTCGAATTCGCGAATCACTTCTGCGAATTCCTCTACGACTATTCTAATCAAGATCCTCCTTATTATTACCAAAGGAACGATCTAGAACCTGATTTTAACTTCAAGGTATTTTTTGAAAAGCTTCTTTTTTCTTTAAAATTTTTCGTTTTTAGGAAAATTTCGTCCAAGCATATTTAGAAGCTTTAAAAACGTACCCGGAATATAAAGAAAGGCCTACTGACACAATACCTTGTATTTTAAAAGAAATTGAAGCATTTACACTGGCTTCTCATTTCTTTTGGGGGCTTTGGAGCGTCGTCAATTCTACCTCTGAAATTATGTTCGACTACTGGGTAAATATTAGAAAAGCTGCGTCGGACAAAAACCGACGAATCAGCTTTCTTCACAAATCTATCCTTAAAAAAAAAATTATTTTTCAGGGCTACGGAGAGAGTAGATTTCAAGCTTATTACAAATGCAAAGCAAAACTTTTTCCAGATACCTAAAACATTAGAATTTTTTTTTAATTTTAAAAATTAGCATTCCTTTTTATTAAGAAAATGCTTTCTCAAAAGCTTTTCCAACTCAAAAGCCTTCTATTGCACTTAATTTTTACTTTATATTTTAGTCCTCAATGTAAATAAGATTAAAAAAAAATTTATGTCGGCTGTTTTATTTTAAGAAATAAGAGAGGCTGAATAGGATGTAAGGATGGCTGTATTGTGGTATATAGATTAATAAATTATGAAAATATTAAATTAATGAAATTATACCGATTTATTTTATGTTGTTTTATTCGATTTCCAATAATGAGGATAAAATTGTCGTCATTTGTGGGTCCGGATGGCGAAAATGAAGTCGGTTTTTGTTCTTCTGAATATTTTTTTGGTTGTTTCAACTTGTGATATTTATAAAAAAGAAAGTTTGAGAGATTGCAGAGATTTTCTGATTTATCTTCAAACTTTATACGATTTTTATATGGGGTTAGATTTGATATTTAGCATCCCCAGTTCAAAAAGTAAGTATTTAGAAGGTTGCCCTAAAAGCAGCCCTTTCACTCTAAAAATTACGTTTTATGCCTTGCCGTTATGGTGAGTTTTATCTCCTTAGTTTAAATATTTGTGATGAAATACCAATCATCCTAAAAGCAACTCGCACTAATCCACTGTAAAAGCATCTCGGCATAATCTCACCTTAGCGACAATTCGGCATAATCGTAGTTTTTAGGGCGAATAGACTGCCCCCTAAGAGACCTCGATCTCCGGCTTATTTCGATTTTTTTAGAGCTAGAAACGGAAGGGAATATCGAAAGTCTAGTCCGCCATATAACCGAAGGCCCTATAAAATTTCAAATACAAATTATGAACTTCAAAGTGGGGCAAGAATCAAAAATAAGTGACGCTTTAATCAAAATATTGTTGTACGACACGATGAACGTAGAAGAATTTTTAAAAAGCGTAAGTCAATTGAGGCGCTCCAGGTACGAAGGGCGAACTCAACATCGGACAAATTTTTTTTTTTTCATTTTCAGGTTCTAGACCTCTTGGTGAATACACCCGTATAATTTTTATGTTGAGTTCGCCCTTTTTTCCCCTTTAAATACGTAAAAACCGATATGCGGCAAAGCTCTAACTGCGATATCCGAGCGGGTACGAAGGGCGAACTCCACAACCCTCACTCCTTTTCCCATTCCAGGGCATGACTTTTCTATTGAGTTCGCCGGTAACATAAAACTTTAAAATGCGAATATCTCGAAACTACGTTTTGTTGAGTTCGCCCTTCGTACCCGGAGCGCCTCAATTATAACCACTTGTCAAAGTGCACGTTTCGCAGGAAGGCGAAAATCTCGAGTCTACAAATACTTGGATTTTCCTTGGAAAAGGCGATACTCCCTGGATCAAAAACGCGAAATTGAATTTCAACAGTCATGTCCTATTGGCTAGAAGCGTCAAAGATGAAATAATAATGACATCGGTGACTGGAAAAAACGGAAAAATTATTCTGACGCCTTCGGGTAGGTGGAAAAACGAAGAAAAACAACCTTTCGAATTGGATATCGATTATGAAATCGATGGTTACGTAGTTGAAATATTGATACCTCACGTCTGTACTTCATAAAATTATTTATTAATATCTAAAAATTATATTTAGGATCCTCCATTTACAATCATCCAAAAGAAGACGATGGGAATATTACAATAACTGGATATCTGATGGACATTTGGAACGCCTATGAAGAATTTTTAGGAATAAAGTAAAATATTCAATTATTTTTAGATGGGAACAACCAGAAGGAAAAAGAATGAAAAAATTTGGGCCAAAGTAGGATTGAAACCTACGACCTCTGGGTTTCTAGCATCGCTGAGATGTGGAAGAAAGAAATCTCTTTTAAGCCATTTTGCCATGGTGTTATTTTATTTTTATTTTAGAACAAATATTATGATTTCGAATAAAACTAGCGGAGGGACCATCGTAAAGGGAAACTGGACAGGAATTATAGGGGAGATGTTAAACACAAACAGAGAAGTAGCGCTGGTCGCCAAACCCGAAACACTGGAAATCTCACATTTACTCGACTCTTTGACTCTTATCGATTTAAGGTATATTTGAGAAAATAAAAATTTTTAGAGGAAAATTTTTTCAGGCTTGCCATGTACCAGAGACGAGAAGAGCCAAATACGTGGAAAATAGCGACGGAAGTGAAATCAAATATGATACCGTTTTTCTTGTTTGTTTTCGGCGCTATGGGAGGTCTCTTGTTGAAGTTGATCGACTTTGAAAAAAGAGAGTCGTTTTTTATGGTTTTCACGATTTATTTTCAGCAAAGTAAATTTTTTTCGTAGTTTCTTGAATAGTTTTTCGTCCACCGAAATGCTGCAGAAACAGCATTTTTAGAAGTTTCCACTTGATTCAATTGTTTTCCACGGCTTTCTGCTAGAGAAACGATACAGCCGAAAAAAGCATTTCCCCCCCCCCCCCCCCCGCAGAAACTACAATTTTTGCTTTTAATCCTCAGTCAATTGGGCAATGACAAATGGCTTTTACCCAATTTTTATGATTTTTGCTTCTATTTTGCTACTCAATGTAGTCTTCGGTTATGATTTATCACTTTTTAGGTTGCTCGACTTTACCTAAACGCTTGGCGGGAAGAATAGTGACAATATCATTGATTTTGATGATGCTGTTCGTTTTAAGTGTCAACATCGGAGATATGACATCTTTGTTGATACGAAACAAATTCGCTCAAACAGAGGACATCAAAGAGCTGATCGATCCGGCCAAAAAGGTCATAATCGTTTCCCATTCAACGACTCATCACGTCCTAAAGGTAAAACATCTCAAAAGTTCCGCTGTGAATAATTTGTCAGGAAGCGAATGACGAAACTTTGACTAAAATTTACGAGAGGGTCCAGATCACAAACGGTTACGTCGCCAACGTCTCGGAAGGTTTAAAGCAAGTATTGAAAAAAGGTGCCATCTTCCTTGAAACGAGCGAAAAAGCGGACTTTTTTATGAGAGATTATGAAGAAAAAATTGTTAAAACTAATACTCGTTATCATATTCCTGCAGGGTTGTTATTAAGGAAGAATACCTTGTTGACAAACAGGTTGTATTACACGTAAGTTTTCTTTGGGGAAATATTTTTTTTTATGTTTTTAAATTTTCAGGCTTCTTAAGTTTCGAGAAATAGGCTTCCTTTCGAAAGTTGCCGCACAGTGGTGGCGAGAAGAAAACCAACTCCCTTTCCGCTACGATCCTGTGGACGTCTCGAATTCCTGGCAACTTTTCGCAAATTTTTACTTGGGAGTTTTCGTCTCTTTCCTCGTATTTATACTGGAGAAATACTACCATAGAGCTTACAGGACAAATTTATATCGTTAAAAAAATAATGAATTCCTTTGTTAATTTAAACTCTTTCTGAAATATATTGGTCACTGTGTTAATAAAACGAAAGAATCCAAATTAATGAAGAACGTAGAAAGATTGGGACGTTAATTAAGGGGGACATTGTTCATTCAGGAGCAGTTAGTCTTTTAAATACCAGGGGATAGTAAACATGGACTTTTTAACGGCATTTCTCACGTTATTTATCGTCGGTAAGCACTATTTTTTGCTATTCCTGCTAAAGAAACTGCCTCTCGAATTTCCTCAACTCTGTATCCATTTATTCGATTTGTTTATGAAGTTTTTCGTACAAAAACCACTTTGTTTACCTTGAAATAATCGTCACTTTTAAATTTTCCTTCAAATTTCAACTTTTGTGGATCGGATTTTGAAATATACTTGGACTTTTTCATTAAATCATGATACTGACCCTTTTTGACAAATTTTTGATCAATTTTTTGAGGCTCAAGCGATGAGGGAAAAAATTTAGTTACTGAAAGTTTTTACCAAAAAATTTCCAAAAGGGCTCGTTTTTCTAGTTACCCAATATTGTGAATGAGACGATGCGGGGGGGGGGGGGGGAGGGACGTAGTTTTTGTGGTTAAAAAAACGTAGTTATTATGGTAAAAAAGTGAGGATATCATGGTTATTGTGGGATGAATGAGGTGGTTATTGTGGGATGAATAATGTGGTTATTGTGGGATGAATAAGGTGGTTATTGTGGGATGAATAAGGAGGTTATTGTGGGATGAATAAGGAGGTTATTGTGGGATGAATATGGTGGTTATGTGGGATGAATAAGGTGGTTATTGTGGGATGAATAAGGTGGTTATTGTGGGAGGAATAAGGCGGTTATTGTGGAGGAATAAGGCGGTTATTGTGGATAAATAAGGTGGTTATTGTGGATAAATAAGGTGGTTATTGTGGGATGAATCAGGTTATTGTGGGATAATAAGGTGGTTATTGTGGAATGAATAAGGTGGTTATTGTGGGATGAATAAGGTGGTTATTGTGGATAAATAAGGTGGTTATTGTGGGAGGAATAAGGCGGTTATTGTGGGATAAATATGGTGGTTATTGTGGGATAAATAGGGTGGTTATTCTGGGATAAATAAGGTGGTTATTGTGGGAAAACAAATATGCATAGGCGGATTGAGAAATGGCACTTAAACGACTCAGGTTTGATGCCATAAAATTAATTTCAAAGTTCTGGGATATTCCATAACCCACCATTCCATTTCGCTTAGAACGAGTAGGTATAGTCAAATTAACTGGTGATCTTCACCTCTCTTAAGGTCGTCTATGGTGCCGGCCGACCGTCGCCAGTTTTGTCCGAAACACATCTGCAATTCTCACTTATTCACCAAATTATCACACAATGTGGCTATCGTAGCTTGCCAAGTGAAAGCGAAATTCTGAAACAAAAAATTTTGTGCTTTTCTTACAATATGAATAACTCCTAATCGCAGTTCGGTCGAAAACTGACGATATACAGCTAATGGAACTAGTAAAACTGATCCTAAAGCTTCTTCCATGTTTTGTGCAAACAGGAGGATAACAACGTTCCTCTCCCTGTGGAGATTTATTTAATTCATCAAAACACGCATGCAGGAAGAGGCACAAAAAGAATAAATTTAAGCAGTTAAGAAAAGAGGGAATAGGAATAGAGAATTAAGTAGGTCTCCAATTAAAAACGTAAGAGGTCATTTAGTTTAACCACCCACGAAAAAACGGCCTTTTTAATTTTTTTTTACTCCAGGTGCTGTTTTGGGAGACATAAAAATTTCTCCGTCTGCTCATGAAACCGAACAGTACGTCAATGGAACGTACGTCGTTACCTGTCATGGAGACGATACGGAAAACACATCGTGGAAAGGACCCGACGGAAAAGTCATAAGTCAAGGAAACGGAAGGTAAATGATAATCAAGCCCTCATGCCACGTCTTCCAGCAGAGAGCGAATTCCAGTGGATTCAAAACGGACAAAACTGCTGCAAGCAGCGTATACACTGAGCGAAGACGTCGTTCAGAGGCTTGCGGCGGCCGAGGCGTTCGCAATCAGTAACATCAAAGGAACTCGGCGATCACTCGACGAGATGAGGTTGTGAACCTCCGAACAATGGATCGCTGCTTCACTCGGGAAGCGTTTGCTTCCATTTGTCGAAACCCTGGTTGCCCTAGCTCGTTCAGCTGCCTCGCTCAGTGTATACGTGTCGACTCGAGCAGCAAACGCGTGACGGCTCGGTCTAATTCATTGCCCATACATAAAAGATGCTTAGCGCAAGTCACAAAAAAACTTTTTTTTTAAGAATACACGTGGAAGAAACGATAACTTATCGAGGGCATCACGCAGTTTTGGTTTTTGAAAAAATCGAAAGACAAGACCGTGGAAAATACACGTGCGTGTCAACAGTCAGAGATCAGCTTCAACAAGTTTCTTTTAATTTATCAGTAGTTAGTACGTACTTGCTTGTTTTTTGTTATAATCGTAACAATCGGTTTTGTTTGTAGGGCCTATAACGTTCGTCGGACATCAGTCATTACAGAAATTGGTCGAAGGACAAAATATGCTTATAAGATGTGAAGTTCAAGGGGAACCTGAGCCAATTATAACCTGGATGTTTCACGGGAAGCCGATTCACACAAGAACTGAACGTAAGAAGATGAAACTTTGCAGCACAAGACCTTTCGGCTCTTATTTTGTTTTGTAGATTCAGGATCATCGAGATTTTTAAAGATGCCAAGAGGGCTTTTATCACGAACGTTTCTCGTGACGACGAAGGAAGTTATTATGCCGTGCTTTCCAAATAACATCAAAATCGAGCAATTTCGAATCCATACATATTTTCGTCACTGTACTTCGTAAATATAGACATAAAGAAATTTTATGATTGATCCCTTTAGAGAAACCAAGATGGCCGGATAATATGTGGAAAAGCGATTATTCGTATGAAGTAGCGTACGGTTATATAGGAGGGATAGCGAATATAACATGTCATGCGGAAGGAAGGCCTTCACCCGGGTACGCATGGACGAGAAAGAATAAAACGATTGATAGCTCGTACGGTCATGTCGTACATGAAGAAAACCAGTCGGTTTTACAAGTAAGTCATTTTTATAAGACGCGATTTAAATTTTTTAGGTGAAAATGGTCAATCATAGAGTACTCGGTGATTACGAATGCGTCGCGGACAACGGTGTAGGTAAAATATGGAAAAGGTTCACGTTGATGGAAGGACGTAAACCGTCGCCTCCGCATCGTGTTCGATTACTCACCGTCACCCGTGACGGAGCCCGAATCGAAATCGAATCGTCAAACGACCGCGATATCGTTTTAGGGTATAGGATACAATTTATGAAAGTCAGAAATTTCGGATTTAACGAGCCCTGGGCATGGGAATACCCGGAATATCAAGATGTCATATTTTGTAAGTTAATTTGGGGGCTTTAAATTTTTTTTTAATTCTTCTTTTTATAGCAAACGAGCCTTACAAACTTATCGATCTGGTGCCGAGAACAGACTATAAATTCCGCGTTGCGACTAAATCTATCGCTGGCCTCAGTGATTTCACTCACGAATACCGTTTTACTACTTCTTCTGGGACCCATCAAAAAATATCCATCATTTTTATCGTTTTTACGTTTCTTTTTGTCAAAATTTATTAAAAATTCTATGTAAAAATACACTTGTAAATTTTTTATTTACGTATTCTGATTGTATGTACATATAATTTGTTCTGCGGGGCTACTAGGTTATGTATCTATTTTTCAATTTTTTAGAAATAGTTTTTTTTAAATTATAAAACTACGTTGTAATTTAATTTTTTCTTGCTAATTAAAGAAAATGATGAATTCATTTTAAAAATTTAAAATTGTTAAATTTTACTTAATTTTTCATTAATTAAAACGTCCATCTAGGTTAAAGCGAATGGTATTTTAGGACTACGTGACCCCAGGCTCGTTCTCAAGGGACAAATGGACAGATTTGAATAAGCCTAGATCCTAGAAAGTGAAATTTTGACCTACCTATCAACATGTATAAAAAATCCTAAATTAAATTGTTAATAATTAATAGTAGACTACGGTCTACTACGAAGGTTGGTGATCAAGGACTCTGACCCGGGCACTCTATGATGCATATCCTCCGTAGGTTGGTGATCGAGGGCTCTGACTGGAAGAATATCTGGCCTAGTTACTCTTTTGTTCCTATATCGGTAGGTTGGTTGTCGAGGACTCTGACAGGGAGACTCTAGCCTAAGTGGTTCTTCATGATAGTGTATCCTCCGTAGATTGGTGATCGAGAACTCTGACTGGCGGACTCTCTGGCCTGGAGTGGAGACTACGGTACTACTACTCGGAAGGTTGGTGATCGAGGACTCTGATTGGCATACTCTCGGGCTTGGAGTGGAGACTACGGTACTAAGACTCCGAAGGTCGGTGATCAAGGAATCTGACCCGGGCATTCTATGATGCCATATCCTCCGTAGGTTAATGATCGAAGGCCCTGACTGGAACAATCCTGGCCTAGTTAGTTACTCTTCTGATCCTATTTCCTCGGTGGGTTGGTGATTGAGGACTCTGACTGGCAGACTCTCTGGCCTGTAGTGGAGACTACGGTACTAAGACTCCGAAGGTTGGTGATCAAGGACTCTGACCCGGGCGCTCTATGATGCCATATCGATGGTGATCGAGGGCTCTGACAGGAAGAATCCCTGGCCTAGTTAGTTTCTATTTTGATCCTATATCCTCGATAGGTTGGTTGTCGAGGACTCTGACAGGGAGGCTCTCTACCCTAGAGTGGTTATTCATACTGTATCCTCCGTAGATTGGTGATCGAGGACTCTGAGTGGCAGACTCTCTGGCCTGTAGTGTTTCTCCTATGACGCTACTGCCTCCGTAGGTCAGTAATCAAGGACTCTGACCTGGGAGACTCCCTCTTTTTCATCAAAAATAGTGGATCTGATTTTAACACAATGTCATATCAATATGGTGAATGCCCATCGCTTGGCGCATACCTTAAATAGATAAAAACATTAATTTCCTCCAAGTGACATTAATTTCCTCCAACCTGATTAAACGGGTGTTTCAACATTTGAAAATCGATGAAAATGACCGTAAAACCGGTAGAGGAGACGTTAAACTCCCGAAAACCTGATAAAACGGGTTTGTAGATAAGACAATCGAAAAAATTGACCAAAAACCCGATTGAAATAGATGTTGAACGCCTAAATACTCGATTAAACGGGTGTTTCTACACCAGAAAATCGATGAAAATGACTAAAAGCCACGATAAAGATGTTTAACACCCTGACGCCTGGTTTATCTAACTTTTATAAGACTATATCCTCCGTAGATTGGTGATCGAGGACTCTGACTAGCAGACTATCCGGCCTGGAGTGTTACTCCTATGGTGCGCCTTCGTAGGTCAGTAATCAAAGACTCTGACCTGGGAGACTCCCTCTTTTTCATCAAGAATAAAAATAGTGGATATGATTTTAACACAATGCCACAGCAATATGGTGAAAGCCCTTGGCGCATACCTTAAATAGATAAAAACATTAATTTCTTCCAAGTAATTTTATTCGAGGCACGTTTTGAGCAAAGCTGGATAGCCCAGAGGGGAGAAAAGTTTTCTTATAACTTCAAAATTCAGACCGTTTGTTAAAGGATCCTTTTCATTATTATTTTAACAAAATAGACTTTCTACAATAGAGAAACCAGATTGGGACCACCTTATAAAAATCGGACAGGAGGCTTTCACGCTTTTATTCGTAGCTAGCAGGGGAATGATAGAGGTCCTAAAATTATGAAGATTCTAATTTTTTTTTATTCGTTATTTTATTTAAAGTTGATGGAAAAGCAAAATGGCGTAAGTTTTTTTAATTTAAAAATTTTTTAAATATTTTTTAGCGGTAAGTATACCAAGGTGTTCAAGGCACGATCCGAATTTCGTCTCCTGCGTAAGAGAAGCGGCTTTAAAATCTCTTCCTATCCTCGCCAAAGGTAAATAATTCAAAAAAAGAAAGAAAAAATTAATATTTTATTCAGGAATACCATCTTTAAATCTTCCCAAGTTGGATCCTTTAGAAAACATAAATTTTACCTTAAATAACGACCGGTGGCCTGTCTCGCTTAAAGTGGACATGACGAACGCCGCGATTTCCGGTCCAGCGAGCATGCAAATACGTGATATTCGGTAATTAATAGATATAATTAATTAAAAAACTAATTATATTTAATGAAGTTTCGACCCTACAACGCAAATATTAAACGTCGACGGTTTCCATAAAAAATTGACGATGTACGGCCAGTATAAAGTCAGAGGGAACGTTTTAGTCTTCCCTCTCAACAGCCAGGGGACGTTTAATTTATTTTAAGTAAGAAAAAATTTTGACTTTTGAATTTTTGTATTTTTGTGTTTAAAAGGAGACGTCCTGGCACATCATTCGCTTAAATTAAGTAATAAAACGCGAGATGCCGACCATGGAAATATCGGATTTACCGTAAGATCTTTAGGGTTAATAACGATGGAATTAAACGACCCTCATTTCAATAAGCCCGCAAGTAATTATTATAAATTAATTATTTAAAAAATAATTTTCTTCAATTTTTAGACAGGGCTTTAAATAAATTAGTGAACGACAACTGGAAGATCATCTCGGCCGCTTTGACTCCGTCGATGGAAAGGGTCATACAAAAAACGTTTAAAATGGCATTTAAGCCTCTTTTTTCGAAATTTAGTATGGACGAAGTTTTCCCGTCTGGCAGAATCACGCCATATTCATATGACGCCGCCGGGGCCGGATCCGCTTTGGGCCCTAGCCAATACTACGTCCACGTACTGCAACCGACCGTTCCAATTCAACCTTTATTTTTAATACGAAACAAATAAATTAATATAATTCTTAATTTAATTACTACCTCAATAAAATAACTATTTATTGAATTCTAACAATATTTTATTACCTGTTCAACATATTAAAACTATTTATAATTTTACAAAATACTTAGAATCAAGTTTTCCTGTAGAAAACCATCCATTATTTAAAATAAATATACATATAGCAACTATTATGAAGATACGTATCAAAAAAATTGAAAATAAGGCATTTTTAAAAATAGTTTTAAAGGTAGCCGGTAGATGGTGTTGATGTTGTCATAAGGTGGAGGCTTTGATTTAAAATGATCTTCCTAAATGGTTAAAATTTTGGTGAATTTTTTGCACCTGATTATTAAAATTTGTTTTAAATTTTAAATTTTTTCTGAAGATGGCCGAACAGAAAGAGGAACCGGAGGCGGGGAATCAACGGCGGAAAACGCCGCCGGTTTTATTCTGGGGACCCCCTTTGAACGATGAAGAACTTGAAAATGTACTCAAAGAAGTTCAAGAAACCTCGTCTTTCACGAAAGTTGAAATTGAAAAAGTCGGGAAATGCGAGGTACCTTTTTGTCTCTACGATACGACCAAATGCGTCCGACCTAAAACGACGTTGATCTTCAAGCCTTCGATCAACCACGAGTTGGCTGCTTATTTGATGACCGCTTGCGAAAAACATGCGTTTGCCATTTTAGGTAAATTCAATAATCTGGGGGAAACCTATATTCGAAAAAACCAAAATTTTAGGCAGCTTCTAAAATTGCTCCAGTTCAGTAGTCTAATTTTCTGCATAAAAATTTTTTGCAAAAATTTGAAAAACTGGTCAATGGCACAGATTAATTGAAAAATCCTTATTTTTCAATTTTTTTTTTTAACTCAAAATGTTACATTGTAGATTCTTTAATAGACGGAAATTCAAAACAAAAATTCGTTTCTAAGCTATTATTATACAGCCTGGTCAGGCTTTGCGTAAAATTAAAATTTCTCCAGCAAAAGTTGTTTTTCTGCTGGAAATTTTTATGGACGCCCTGAAAACTTTTTTTGTATGTAGAACCATCACGCAGAACGATATTGAAGAATACTTTGAAGAAAGAATAATCAATCATTCAGTTTTTGTAAATTTTTTATAAAGGAAAATTTTGAATTATTTTGTTTTTTTAGATTGCGGGAAAAGGTAAAAAATATTTTACGACAAAGCAGGTTGAGGAAGTGACCAGACTTTTTGGACGTTTCATTCGTTTGATGCCTTTGATTCATATTTATTACTATCCGCCTTTTGTTTTAAACTGGAATCTCAACGAATATCAGCCGCCGGACAACCGAGATTGCGCGAGCGATACGAATTTGAGGATGGACAAAAATTGCGATAATCTCGCTCCTATCGATATGGATCAAAGGCCGAAAATATTCCCGAATCGTCAGAAACTTACAGACTGTAGAGAATCAGACGAGGAAACAGATGAAGACGTGGAGGAAGAAAATTAAATTTTTAGCAAGAAAAAGAAGGCAAAAACGGGAAGAAAGTTGAAACTTCGCACAGATATTGTTGGGATTCGTCAAAAATATAAGACATAATGAAAATGGTGATTTTTTTACCTATAGTTTTCTCACTTGTGCCAAATAAAAATTGGGCCAAGTTTCAACTTTTAGGACACCTTCAACTTTTACGAAAATTTTTTATACCCTAAAAGAAAGGTTAAAAAGGAATCTATAAAATATTTTAGTTGTAAGGGCCAGCTCTTGCGGAAGAAATGAGTCGATTTAACCCTTAAGATGTTTTTTATAAATCAACTGTTATATGTAGTAAAATCCAATGGCCTGCCAAAGGATTTTTTTAAGCCCAAATCTGTAACTTAGGTGTTTTAAAATTCGCACATTTTCAATTAAGTTATTCGTCCGCGATAACCCAACTAAATTTTTTTTTTCAAAATTGTAATCTTTATTATCATAACACATAAACTAAAAATAAACATAAAATAAAAATCAATAACATAAAATAAAATTTTCACCACCTTAATTGCACGTTTTTGAAGAGAAAGGGTCTGAAAAAAAATTGGTTTTTAAATTTGAAAGGGTTTTAAACAATTTCAAAACTTAAATTTTGAAACTCTTTTCACTCGATCAACTTATCGCTCTTCGTCCACTTTTTCATGCAATAAATCTTAAAAAAATAAAATATAATTCAAAAGATTTATTTTACCATTGATTTCTTTGACACAAGGACCCCCCCTCCCATATCGACAGGGATCATCTCGTGCGGGAAAGAATTTTTCGATATCT